>PVJC01037512.1:0-17164 GCA_004026665.1 Murina feae | reverse complement strand
ATTGGGCATCAGAAAAAGACTAAAATGGTCTGGGATGATGGCAATATTCCTTTGATGTTGCATAAATGTGGAAAAGGAGATTCTAAGTTGTAGAAGAAGTAGAGGCATAATATACCCTGTAATCCTGATATTTTAAAGATATGTTTTTATTGATATTTAGAGAGAGAGAGAGAGAGAGAGAGGTCCATATGTGAGAGAAATTTGAGTGGTTGCTTCCTGTACATATCTGACTGGGGATTGAGCCTGCAACCTGGGCATGTACCCTGACTGAGAATTAAACTGGTGACCTTTAGGTGCATAAGGCGATGCTCAACCAACTGAGCCATGGTTCCTGCTATATTTATAAGATATTTCACAATCTGTCTTGGTAATAAAATTTGGGATCCATTTTCCTGGTTCCAAGGGTGGGGTGGAATATGGTATGCCAGATGTGTGTGTGTGTGTGTGTATGTGTGTACGCAATATTAAGAACGGGCTTTCCCAAACCACTCCATCTACTTGGCAGGCATGGAATAAAGTGAGAGATAGTATTAAAACTATGTGAAATTCTCTGGAAAAGTAGACAGTTCTTACCACCTAATCCAAAGGAAGGAGCTTGCACGAGGAAGGTCATTTCATTGGATTTATGGCTTTCTGTGGTCAGTTTTCAGTGGTGTTTGTGGCCAGGGCAGCACACATCTGGCTGAGGCTCACAGCTGGACAAAAGACACAGCGGCCTCAGGCACTCAGGCTTCTGGGAAGCAGCAATTCACTTTCTGATGAAAAAGAAAGAGGATAACAAAGTAGGAAAAACAAATTGTTGGTAGACTAAAAAGAGTTTAATAAACCGAGAGGAGACAATATAAAGAGATCAAAGGTGAGAAAAGGGAGGAGGAGAAAGAATGGTCTGCCAAAAAGAGAGTGCAGACCTGAAGCCAAGCCACTCAGAGATGCGGAAGGAAGGTCCTTGCTGCCTTATTAAGCAGTTATTATCTCTGGCGATATCAGGCCCTCTCTCAGGTCGGAGAGCTGTCTGTTTTTATTTAATGATTTGTAGTGAAATTAGTCCAATTAAACAGATTCATCAGCACTTCCCAACTTGGCCCGCGAGGGAGATGCTGATAGAACTGTGAGTGCCGATAGGACCCCCTTCCTGGTCCTTTCCTAAAGGATGGATACCTCCTGGTACCAGAGTGAATTTGCAAATCAGAGGTCTGGGCTCCTGGAAGGAGACACAGGCCTTGCCCATAGCTCCTGGGACTTCTCTCAGCTGCCAAGAGGGAGCCACCATGGGCCTGTGAGAGGGGCAGGGTGCAGGACCAGTGTGCTGTGGTGTAACCCAGGCTCAGGGAAGAAGGGGCACAGCTCCTACAGCTTAAGAGCACCCCGCTGCTGGCCACGCCTTCACCTGGACATGTGCAGAGGCCCAACCTCTACAGGGAGGTGCCCACTATGCTTCTGCACTCAGTGGGTCATCATCAGGCCAACAGTGGCTTACTCAGGGCTCCCATTGCTGGACCAGGGTCAGGCAGATTCTTGCTTGTCTATCAGAGCCTTCCCAGGGCCTGTGTGCCTGATTGAAGCGACTTCTCCCTGGTATAGTTGTGTCTGGCATAGAGTGTGTGCTCAATCAACCTTTATAGAACACATTCCGTTTTCTTAGGAAACAAAATCATTATGTGTTTGCTGTGGAAAGTTTTAGGAAACACTGATAAGAACAAAAAACACACTCATTTAAAGCCATCTGTAACTCCCCATCCAAAATGCTCATCGTTGTTTACATAGTGGTATACACACACACACACACACACACACACTTTTCTGCATTTTACATAGTTACACATCTAATTATATTTTCCATCTACAAAAATGAATCTCTATAGTACACAATCCTTTTGTCAGGCGGGAAGCTATAATATCTAATATATACATGGTAAAATCTTGATGTTACATATATATCTTTTTCCATGCCATTACTTGGATTATAAATTAAATTTTGTAGCTACACAATATTCTCTTTTATAGATAGATCACCATTGATTTACTGATCCTCTGGGGTTGGGTGGTTAGGCCATATCCCATTGTTCTACTGTTGTAAATGTCATTCAAATGAACATCTTTGTTGATAAGTCTATTCATAGCCATGATCATCTCCTTAGGGTAACTTCCAGGTGGGATGGTGGGGAGAACAGGCAAACAGCCAGTATGGGCTGATCCCTGCTGTCCAAACGCCCTCAGGAGCCTGCGCACTCCCAGTGGGAGAATATCCACCTGCTTGTTTCTCTGCCCGCCTCCGCCCCAATCAATGCTGACTGCTGTAATTTTGTTTAGGTTTGCTAGTTTGCTAGGCCAGCATGCCGTGCCGCTGTGTTAAGTTGCATTTCTTTGAACAGTAATGAGTTTGAACTTTTCCCCGCAGGCTGGTTGGCTCTCTGATCATTGTTCCCAGTTTCTTACCCACGGTCAGGGCTGGGATCTTGAAAGTGCCAGGATGGCAACTTTTCAGCGTCCCCTTCTCTTGGAAATATATTAGGTAGAAAATATGTCTCATCAAATGTGTCCAATTTTTTTTAAATATAAGGGGGAAATGTATATGAGCAGGGAGGAAAATTGCAAACCAAAGGCAGTGATAATACCTTTAAATATATCCTATTTAATAAAAGGGTAATATGCAAATTGACCCTAACAGCATAACCACTGAGAATGACTATGATATATACTGACCACCAGGGGGCAGATGCGCAATGCAGGAGCTGCCCCTGGTGGTCAGTGCACCCCCATAGGGGGAGCTCCGTTCAGTCACAAGCCAGGCTGACGGCTGCTAGTACAGTGGTGGTGGTGGGAGCCTCTCCTGCCTCCTCAGCAGCACTAAAGATGTCTGACTGCAGCTTAGGCCTGCTCCCTGCTGGCAAGTGGACATCCCTCGAGGGCTCCCAGACTGCCAGAGGGATGTCTGACTGCCAGCTTAGGTGCAATTGCCTAGGGAGCGGGCCTAAGCCAGCAGGTGGACATCCCCTGAGGGGTCCCAGACTGTAAGAGGGCACAGGCCAGGCTGAGGGACATCCTCCCCCTCCCCCCCAAGTGCACAGACTTTTGTGCACCAAGCCTCTAGTAAACGATAAAAGGAAAAGTATATTGCAGAAAGTGCCCACATTAGTTGAGACCCCTATATCAAGTAAGTTCTGTCAAGAAAAGCTGGAAAGCCCAGCCGGCGTGGCTCAGTGGATGAGCGTCCATTTATGAACCAGGAAGTCAGGGTTCGATTCCTGGTCAGGGCACATGTCTGGGTTGCAGGCTCAATTCTCAGTGTGGGGCGTGCAGGAGGCAGCTGATCAGTGATTCTCATCATAGTTGTCTCTTTTCTCTCTCTGAAATCAATAAAAATATATTTTGAAAAAAGGCAAGCTAGAAGAAATATGCCCCTCCCTCTTGCCCCTCCCCTCCCCTCCAGTGCTGCACTGCAACATAATGACAGTGTCATTTTGTACAAGTGTCCCACCAGGGACACATCCTACCCTAGCTCACTGACACCAAAATATTCCTCGCCTAAATATAAAGCCCAGGCTTGAGCTTTCAAAAATAACATCAGGAAATGACCAGAGGGCTACCCTGTGACGTCTAAGGATGCTGGGGCCAGGCAGCCTGTTCTTAAGATAGCTCTTTCCTTGTCTCGCTGAATTATTTACAAAACCCATGGGGGCAGAGGCTGAGTGGAGGCTCTCCTTTCTAAGGCAGCTGGTGGAGGCCCAGGACCAGGCGGGCAGCGGTGTCTCTGGGATGTCTGACCCCTGGAGTCAGGGAGTCTGCCATCGATTTCCTTTAGAATGGGCGTTGCCACAGATGCCGCAGACCTGCATTAGCCTGCACCGTGGAGACCTGGTGCGAGGCAGGCGGAGAGGGCGGGGAATCCCACAGGCTGATGTCACTTCTGCTCTGGACCGTGGTTGCCTTTCACCTCCCTATCTGATTGGCAGCAAGAAGACAGGGCTGCCACATGTGAGTGGGCATAGTGACCTCGGGCGTTGGAAAGTCCAGCTATTAGACACATGATGAGCCCTCGCCGGTTTGGCTCAGTGGATAGAGCATCAGCCTGCAGACTGAAGGGTTGCGGGCTTGATTCCAGTCAAGGGCTCATGCCCAGGTTTTGGGTTGGATCCTCAGTAGGGGATGTTTAAGAAGTGGCCAGTCGATGATTCTCTCTCATCACTGATGCTTCTGTCTTTCTCTCCCTCTCCCTTGCTCTCTGAAATCAATAAAATATATTAAAAGAATAGACAGAAGGTAAGAGCCATCTGCAGTGACAAGACTTTTGGGAGTGGAGGGAGCTGGAAAAGATGAGGGCGTGAGGCTTGGAGTGATTTCTTCTCCGCAGAGGTGACCTCAGCAGGCTTCTCTATTATGACTCTTGAGGGCACTTTATCATGACTCTGGGTCTCCGTCCAGCTTTGCACTTTTGTAAAACAGGGTGGCTCTTAGGCTCGAGGAAACCTTGAGAAGTGTCCTAGCCTTTGGGCTACTTGCTGAATACAGGTTCCCCTTACTCATCACATGTGCTAGCTTCCTTCCCAGCCTCTTCCATTTGCATTTCTTCCCTAGCTGGGTGCCTCCCCCTAACTGATGGAAACTGGGCACGGGTGCGCTTCCTCCCACTTTGCCCCTTTCCTCCAAGGTTAGCCTCGTCTGTGCAGGGCAGTACCAGCCAGAAAGCGCTGGAAGCTGCGTCCCATAATTACCAGCGCCTGGAGCTTGGAATTGGCAGAGAGAGTGAATCCCAAGCTCTGCCTCTGTCATTAATCAGATTCCTAAACTGCCCAGAAGGATGTCTGGTCACACTTTTCTTCCTCACATGCCTACTCTGCGCCGTCTGCTTTGTGGCCTGCTGGTTATGTCACTTACTATTTCACTTAAAGTGAAGGAGAGACTATCACCGTAGTGTATATAGATAGACCAGTGGTTCTCAACCTTCCTGATGCCGCGACCCTTTAATACTGTTCCTCATGTTGTGGTGACCCCCAACCATAAAATTATTTCCGTTGCTACTTCATCACTGTAATGTTGCTACTCTTATGAATCATAATGTAAATATATGATATGCAGGATGTATTTAGGCAACCCCTGTGAAAGGGTTTTTCGACCCCCAAAGGGGTCACGACCCACAGGTCGAGAACCGTGGATCTAGGTGGTTGCTGAGGTTGGAGCAGCCTGAGGTTCTATAAGCGACTTGGGGGTCGTGCTCAGATTCCAGCCCCATTTTTTATTTTAGTGCGAATCGTGTTTTCTCTCCTAGTTATTACAGTTGCCTCACGTCACAGGGCTGTTTGGAGGACCAGGTAATTATAATATATATGAAACCTAAAAGGGAATGCCTCACCATTGTTTGGCAGCGTTCTGATAGCTTCTGGATTTTAGTCGCTTGTTTCTTATGAGAGAGCAAGTTTCCGCAGCCCCTGGCTTTGGAGGAAGTCACAGCTTGGAGGAATCAGGGCAGGGAGGGTTACAGTTTCTGTTCATCCCAGGAAGCCACTTCCCTGACAGCCTCATTCAGGAGGCCCCATTCTCCCCCTGGAAGTTCAACTGCAGCTCTGCTCCAGGCTGACCCGCTGTGGACACAGGGCTGCTGAGCCGCAGAGCAGCCGAGGCCCCCTTCCCGCTGATGTCACTTGTGCTAAATGGTTGAGAAACAGCTTCCTGCAGCATCACTGTGCTCATGCATCCTCGACCCTAGGACCCACCTCTGTTTGTTGTTTCTTCTTCCTTTTTTTAAACATATTTTATTGATTTTTTACAGAGAGGAAGGGAGAGGGATAGAGAGTTAGAGACATCGATGAGAGAGAAACATCCATCAGCTGCGTCCTGCACACCCCCTACTGGGGATGCACCAGCAACCAAGGTACATGCCCTTGACCTGAATCGAACCTGGTACCTATCAGTCCTCAGGCCGACGCTCTATCCACTGAGCCAAACTGGTTAGGGTGTTGTTTTCCTTCTTTTGCAGAAACCCGATAAAAGTGCTTACTGCCATTCATTCTATTTTAAGTTTTGCTTCATTTTATTTTCAAAGCTGGTTATTAAAAAAGTTTAGTAAGACAGGACATGTTTGGGAACGGAATTCAAGAAAAATGAAAAAACCAGAAAAAACAAAAAACACAAAACCCCACACATTTCAAATAAAGAGAATGGAATAAAAAGACACAATTTAAAACAGCCATATCAAGACAAGAGTATTCTTTATTATTAAAAGCGAAATTCTAACCTTGCGGGCAGCTCGGTTGGTTGGAGCATTGTTGTGATACATCGAAGTTGTGGGTTCGATCCCTGGTCAGGACACATACAGGAATCAACCAATGGTTGTACAGATAAGGGGAAAAACAAATCAGTGTGTGTGTCTCTCTCCAGAATCAGTAAATAAAAATTTGAAAACCTATATTTTATCTCATATAAAACATGAGTGAAGGAAATGCATTTCTTAAAAATGTATAAAATGCTAGGATTTTGATGAATAGAAAACTGGATTGATTATCAGATCTTCAAAACTTCCCAACGCATAATAGATATTCTCATCTTGTTCTTGAGTTGAGAGAGTGCATGCAAAATTGACTAGTAAAAATGACATTGGATTTAGTTTCGGGTGTTTTTTTTTTTTATAGATTAAAGAAGTTAAATTTGATCTTTATCCTGTATTTTGTGTATGCACCTATATAATCACGAAATATCATTAAAGAGTATTTTCTTTATGATTTTACATTTATATGCAGAGGTGAAATGAGCCATCATTTTCTTTCTTTTACTGCCTATATTCAGGGTTTTTTTTTGGTATAACATTTATTGTAGTCTCATAAAATTATTAGAATACATTTCCCACAAACTTTTGTAAATGACAGATTTATTAAGTGGACTTCAAAGTTTTGGGTACAATTTATTTTATTTTTGTTTGCTGGATACACATTACAAGTACCGGTAAAGGTAATATATGTATGACTATTTTAATTGTCATGGCACTAGTATTAAACATCTGCTCTTCCTATGTGTCCCTCTCCCACCCCGAGACATTTAGGAAGAGGGAAGTTTAATTTATTGTCTTATCCCATGTTCCTAATCTCAAAGTGGAGGGTGTGGAGTTTTAATATTAATAGACTTTTTCGAGTAGAGATTGCTTTGAGGGAGTGTGTGTATGCATGTGTGTGTGTGTGCGTATTTCCCCCATGGCTTCATGGGGGAATGTTTAAAGATTCTTGGACCCTTTGCTTGAGGAGTGGAAGCCAAGGAAGCGAAGGCTTCATGCTTGATTGCTTTTCTGATTGGTGCCGTAAAAAGAATGCATTAGAGAGAGAATATTTGATTTCAAAAGTGCCTCAATGCCAGCACCACCTCTGTTTGTTTTCCTTCCTTTAGCAGAAACCTTATAAAATTTTGATGAAGCATTAATGGATCTGAGATTTTCTCAAAGCCAATTTTATGAGGTGGACTTAATCCCACACATTCGACCTAATTTAGCTGCCTTTACAGACACCGAAGGAATAGGCGCCCGGCGAGTACGCCTGGGTGACTCAGCGCCCCGGGGAGAGTGGCAGAGGGCAGGGAAGGGGGTTGCTCACACTCAGTGCTCTGCTGTGAAGTCCCGGAGCCTGCTGGGTGGTGGAAGTAATTACCATGCCGGGTGGAGCGAGGAGATGCCCCGGCCACAGGGAGTACCACCCAGGTAAGCCAAAGTGCAGGCACTGAATCTGAATTCACCATTTAGTGCTGACTTCAAGAACGTCTGCACAGTTCTGTTCATCAGTGAGAAATTCACATTAGGAAAGGCAATCATGTATGTGTTCTGTGATGGCAACCAGAAGCCAGTGACTTCTGATCTCAGCGAAATACACACACAAGCGTGCACATGCACATACAGTAAGTAGTACTCCTCCTTTCACCCGCTTAGTTTTCTGTGTCTGAAACGCATGTGCTTTGAAAGTGACGCATTCAATTTCAATGAAAGCTGATGAGTGGAATTGCATTCTGCAATGTGACATTTGTTACTCCCCAAACCCAGCAACTCAGGGGGTCTCAGCACAGTAGGGAAAGGTGGGCATTCAGAGGTGCCCAGCCCTTGACTGTCGATGCTGCTTTTGTCCCAGGATGGAGAGTGCTTGTCACTCCCTGTGGGTACTCTGTGAGCTTTATGATCAGCATAATGGGGAGGATGGGGTGGGGTGGGGTGGGGGAACACCTTCTGGAAGAGAGACAGGAGACATCTCGGTGCCCTAGTCAAGAACTGTGGAGGGTCTGAGATTTTACCTGAGAGTTGTGCCAAGACTCAGCGATGCTAGCAGCAGACACGAGGCTTCTATGTCAGAGACCAGAGGACTTCGCACTCCTGGCTCAGCAAGTGACAGGAGCTACTTTAAGTCCAGCTGTTGCCTAGCCTTTGTGGCTCAGTGGTTGAGCGTCAACCTATGAACCAGGTGGTCGTGGTTCCATGTCTGGCCAGAGCACATGCTCAGGTTGTGGGCTCAATCCCCAGGGTGGGGCATGCAGGAGGCAGCCGATCAATGATACTTCTGTCTCTCCCTCTCTCTCCCGCCCTCTCTGAAATCAATAAAAATATCTTTAAAAAATAACAAATCAATCAAATTGTCCTTCAGGTTCCAAGAGGGTGATGTGTCTGGCTGAGGTAGATGCTGTATCTATGCTCACTCAGTTTGTGTGACTATGGGAAGGCCGTGAGGCAGGCAGCTGAGGATGTCGGCAAAGCGTGGCAGGAGTGGGGCCTTCTCCTGCTGCAGGTTCTGATCAACATTTCTGTAAGGCCAGGCAGAGTTGTGGTCAAATTGTGGTCAGAGCCACCAGGAGTGGGATGGCAGACCCAGCAGTCGCTTCAATGAAGGTGTCTGCAACAATCGGGGAGAGCCACACTAGGTCATTGTCCCTATGCAGATGGCTCCACAGTCAGTCTAAAAGACAGAGACGACTCATATCCCTTCCCCCTTGAATTCCCAGGGTCTGAGATCCCCAGGGTCTGAGGTTTGCTCTCCAGCTACAGAATTAGTGTGTCATATCTTGTAGCTGTAACTTTACCTTTTCCAATTATCTCTTGTTTGTATCTAGTTTTTTTTTTTTTTTTTAATTTAATGCAGAAGATTCAGGTGCAAGAGGGTTAAGGCCATTTTTATTGCACAGAGATGCCTTAGGTCCCCACCTTGGCCTATGTGGGCCACTGCAGAGGGTTTGTGACAAGAGTGTACTCAACTACATGGTCCTTATCCGTTATGGGTGTTACCATGTCAGACCAACGAGGAAACCAGGAGGCTAAACAGAAATTAAGGTTGAATCCTCTTGAGTCCCATTCGGACAGACTGCTCCCTAGCAGGTGGAGCAACCCGGCTGGCCTGGCATAGTCCTCAGGGGAAAGAAGGAACATCGTGCCCAGGAAATGTTAGGGCGATTCCTTAGCTTTTCAGGAAAGGTTTGTAGAATGCTCCCCTCTCCCCCATTTATTTTGTCCTGTTCATTATCCAGGAAGTAGGTGAGAAGAGACTATCTCTTTCTGGGAGCAGCCACATTTCAAGAACCAAAGTGACCTATTAAGCCATGTGTCCTGGGAGGAGGCAGAGGAAATCTTTCTTATTCCATGTTTTGGAGGCTGTTCCAACAGTCAATAATTTCAGACGCCTGTGGCTGATAGGGAGCATAAAGGCCCATCAAGTACCCTAACTGTCAGTCCTTTGTTGAATTGCTTTCATGATAAAAGGTGCAGCGTTTGGACGGCAGTGGCTCTGGAAAACTCAAGAAAACACAAAATCCAGGTTAGTTTCAAGGGCCAGAGGCATTGTGGCTGGAATTAACAGACTATACCAGACTAGCAGTACAGCCCTCTGAGACAGTGTGCACTGTAAGTCGGGCAGTGTCAGTAGCTCTGAAGTGTGTGTATATATGTGTGTGTGTGTAGGGGGAGGCAGTCAAATGCCAGATATAGTCAGTCTCCCAGGAGTGGCAGGGCAAATGCACCATGCAGGGGGGCATCGGCCAGCTTCCTGCAGGAGTCAAGTGGTAGCCCTTGCATTGGAAAGAGAGCCCATTACTATGTGCCCAGTCTAGGATGCGTTGCCATGTCTAGTACAGCGATGGGTCCATAGTGATGTCCATAAAGTTGGTGCAACTTGATTACAGTTGGTCTCATGAAAGAGAAGACCCTTGCTGTGGGCATCTATGAGTGACCTAGGCAGTTTGATTAGTACCTTTGTGATTTGTTTTCACAGCTTCCAGTTTTTTAAGCAACAGACTAAGTAGCTAGGCCGTTAACAACAGTCTAAGAGTTAATCACTATGCAATAAGACTCATCAAGGAGAGTGCTACCAAGAACCATGAAAGGGAGATGCTATCCTTGTTATGTGGGCATAAAAGGAAACATACCTTTTGCTCAGGAGGGAGACACTACCTCATTCTTCTAAGGTTATTTATTCTACAAACATCTGTGAAAAGATGGTCAGAACCTCTGCTTTGAAGATGGGTAGAAACACAGGCGACTCATAGCAGATTTTTCCTGGGTCCAAACCAGAGGCATGAAGCAGGCGACTGCTAGGGCTCTCGTTCTGGTTTGAAAGCAACCCTGATTCAACAAGTACTTACTAGAGTCCTCTAGACTCTGGAATAGGCAGAGAATAGATAATAAATAACACAGTGATGGCGTCTTCCCTGCCAGAGCTTTTATAGGCAAAATAATAATGGTGGCTGCACATATACGGTACTCACTCTACTGTGGGCCTTTTGTAAGTAATTCCCGTTATGATCATCAACATGACACTTTGAAGTTGATACTCTGGCTTTTATTCTCTTATTTACAGATTAGACAATGGGGGTACTGAGAGAGAGGGTGATGGAGTCAGGATTCAAACAAAGCAGTTTCTGAGTTTGTGCTCCTCCCTGCTCTGTCTTATTCTGCTTCTAGTTGAGTGACCACACAATGAAATGAATTCATTGGTTTTATAATACAAGAGGAGCTAGAATCATCTGGGGGGAGTTTCTGAGCCAGACTAAAGGGCATTCCAGAGGGAGTGACATTTAAGGACAGTCCTGATGGTGACTGAGAATGAACCAGTAGAAGGCGGGGGAGAGGTTTGTCCAGTAGAAAAACTGCCTTGCAAAGGCAATGGAGGTGGGTTGGGATGGCCCGTGATATCTATTTTGACATGTCATTTACTCTAAGGCACATGTTTCTTTGGAAGGAGTAAGCTAGATGAGATCTCCGCCAGACCCCGAATTCACAGCTTTTTGTTTGCGGTGCATTTTTAGTGAAAGCACTCCACACTTTTATCGTTGAGATGGCCCAGGAGCGTCTAAAACCTTAGCAAAGTGAGCCGGGGCATCACAGAAGTGACGAACAAACCCCCCATTACCCGAGTTTATTTTGATCTATGTAGGATTCATAAACCTCAGGTGCCTAATTATTTAGCAAGTAGAGAAATTAAGGCCAGCTAGGCATGGGGTTCCGGGAAAGAAGAAATAGATTCAAAGCCCAGGAGATCGTGTGGGCCTTAATAGCTTCTTTCCTGGCACCTCTTCATTATGGGAGTCTACTGGGCATCATTTCCCCACGGCAAGTGGCCAACTCTTACCTTTATTGCCTACCTCCTGGCAGCCAGGGTGGGTTCCCTGGGTTGAGACACCAGCCTTGTTTTATTGGCCTTCCCCACACTAACCTTCCCTGTAATCATCCCATATTTTCCTACTCAGTATCACCAGATGGCGAGTGCCCTGTGATCTGACAGCTCTGAATAATTGATACCCGCTCCTACTGAAGTCGAGTTTAGGTTTTGTGGTTCAGCAGGATGCTTTACTCTTGTTGACCTTAACCTTCAGAGGCACTCGGGCATTACCAGGAGATCAATAAACCTTCCTCCGCCTGGCCTGAGAGGACAGGGGCCTGACAGAGAGTGATGATCAAGAGGAGAGGGAAGGGAAGATTGTGCCGTAACCTAGGGAACAAGAGGAGGGGAGGGAGGCCATGGGGGCAGGGAAGGGGGTAGGGTGGGGGGAAGTGTGGGGAATGAGTTGAGAAGAAGAGAGAAATAATGTATTCAGAAGGGTGAAGTGAAAAATAAAGAGATGGGGGAGAAAAGGAGTTTGAAAAGACAGAGGAGTATGGGAAGGATAATAGAAGCATGAGGACAAATGAGGGGGGATACGGAAAGGAAAGATGTATTCCTTAATCTCTCAGGAATTGAAGTCTACAGCATGGGGATCCATATACTGTGTTGGTCTCAAGGAACTCAACATCTCATGGGACACAGACAAGTAATTAAACTGTGAGGCAAAGTAAAATGAGGGTCCTAATAAAGGATTGGGTATCTGCTGGGCATTGGAGGGAAAGGGAAAAGGAGGGACTTAATGTTTGAATGCCAAGTAGATGCTAAACAGGCATCTGCATACTCTTTAATGATCATTTATTTTATTTATTATTATAGGCAGTATATAACATGTGGCATATTCTTATTAATTATTCTTTTGTTTAATTATCAAATAACACTTTGAGGCAGGAATTATTACCTCATTGAAAAGGAAACTGAAGCTTCCAAGGTTGAGTGCTCTGAGTAACCGCATTGCTAAGCGGTGGCGCTGGTCTGTGCATGCTGTTTCTTATGACCCTTAGGCCTATGTGTTCTTGCACCCCTACCCCCCCAGCTGCCACCCCCAAAGTGCAACATTAGGGTGATTTACTCATGCAGAGGCATTGGGGAAATCTTCAGTAGACCACAACCTAATTGAAGGTGGGGCTGTGACTGATTTTTTAAAGTCTAGCTGACATAGTGACTACTTCATAAAATATGCTAACAGGGAAAGGAAGGAAGAGATGGAGGGAGGAGGCATGGAGGCAGCAAAGGAGGGAGGGAGAAATGAAGGAACAATGGAAGGAAGGAAAGAAGAGTGGGAGGTAGGGAAGGAATTATAGTTGAGTTGAATCTAAAAATATAAATGGTATTTTTCTGGAGCTGATAATATAATCAAAAGTACAGTTTGTCCCTTTGTGATAAATAACAACAGTTTATTCTAGCTAGATCCTATGCAGAAGAAAATAGTGGAAGATAAGATGGCTGAAACAGAATGGATCCTTGTTCATTCATTTATTCATTCCTTCATTCATGCATCCATTTAACCAATGTTTAGTCAGTGGTTACTATGGCTAGTCATCGCCAAAAGGGCTTATGTATGGTAGGGAATGAAATAGGTCAATATACCTGCCCTTACAGATCTTAACATGCTAGTGAAGAGATGCAGGAACTAAATATAAGAAATAAATTATGCAAAAAGTAATAAATGCTGATGACTTATTACTAAAAAAAAAGAGCAAAATAGTAGAATGAGATACAGAGGAAGGGGCAATACCATTTTAGGTAAATCTCTGGAAGGTGATATTTGAATGACTTGAAAGAGCTGATGGAATGATTAACACAGTTGTCTAGGGAAATAATTCCAGGCAGAGGGAATGGGTCATGTGAGACTTCAGGACACAAGTGAACCTGGGATACTCATGGGCAGCCAGAGGTCAGTATGGCAAAGGTACATTGAGTGGAGCAAGGTTGGAGGTCAGAGGTGACAGCAGTCTAGATCATGTCAGGCCTCCAGGACTGTGTCACCATGAGAGAAGTAAGATGATCTTGGGCAGAGAGGTGACATGGGTTTGAAAAGGATTCCTCAGGTGGGAACAGGTATGGCAGCAGAGGACCAGCTAGGAGGTTGCTGCAGTTGTTCAAGCCACTGATGATGCTGAGGAAGATGGTTTCAATGGGCATGATAGCCAGGGCCAAATTCCAGATACTTACAGAAGAAAGGGCCAGGAAGGTTTGCTAATGCATTTGATACAGAGCATTAGAGAAATAGAGGAACAAAGGGTAATCAGAGACTCTGGGCCAAGTTGCCCAGATCTGGGATGGGCATATCGTGGGCACACAAATTTGTTGAAAAGATAAAGAGTTATCTTTTGCACCATGAGATGATTATGAGAAATCCAAGTCGATATGTTAAGTGAGTAGATGAATTTAAAGGAGGTTGGAACTTAAGGGAGATGTCCAGGCAGGAGGTTTACACTGGGAAACCGTGAGAACATAGTTGGCATTTAAAACCATGAGATTAGAGTCCGGCCAGTATGGTTCAGTGGTTGAGCATAGACCTATGAACCAGGTCACGTTTCGATTCCCAGTCAGGGCACATGCCCAGGTTGTGGGCTCCATCTCCAGTATGGGGCGTGCAGGAGGCAGCCAATTGATGACTCTCTCTCACTCATCATTGATGTTTCTATCCATCTCCCCCGCTCTCTTCCTCTCTGAAATCAATAAAAATATATTTTTTAAAAATAAATAAAACCCTGAGATAGGAATGGACTACCAGAGAGAGAAGAGAAGAGGTCCGAAAATCATAGAAGGTCTCAAATGCCCTACTCATGGCTTGAAACATTATTTTTTGATCGATAGGGAGCTTTTATTTTTTTTTATTTCTTTATATTTTTTTGGAGAATAGGAGTAACAAAATCTCAACTGGGCTTGTTTTGTTGGTGCTTTTTGTTTGCCTGCTTTGTACAGATGTCACTCTGGTGTTCTCTGGCAGGTAGCCCCGGAGGACAAGTCAGGAGTTGGCGCAGAGAGCCTCATGAAGCTATAATGAGGACCCGGACCAGAACCAGGGCAATAGGGATGGAGGGGAGCAGGGAACAGGGGGAAGATAAAGAAGAAGGGGAGACAGCAAAACCAATTTGCCTTTCACTCAGTTCAAAACACAAATCACCGGATCAATAGAAAAGAAAACATAATTTAAGCCTGAAAAGAGGGTCTTTGTGTTATTTTTCTGTTTTTCTTTTTTGTGTGTCTTTTTTTTTTTTTAACGGCTTGAGGCATGGCCGTGGTTTATAATGCTTTGCCTCCTGGGGCCTAGCTGACAGCGGTAGAAAGGGAAAACAGACACTGAGTTTTCAGTATTTCAGAAAACCAGTTTCCATCTGAACCGTGGAGGGCACGGAGCTCATTCTTAGCATGTTCAGAATGTGGGAGATAACCTGTGAGACATATAAATCCGAGTGCATGCTTATAGAAAGATGGAAATGTGACCATCCCTTGCCCGTTAAATACTTATAATCATGCCACCTTATATAGGAAGTGATTAAAAGCAACATATGTAGCCCTAGCTGGTTTGGCTCAGTGGATAGAGTATCGGCCTGCAGATTGAAATGTCCCAGGTTCGATTCTGGTCAAAGGCATGTACTTTGGTTGCAGGCACATCCCCAGTGGGGAGTGTGCAGGAGGCAGCTGATTTGATGCTTCTCTCTCATCGATGTTTCTAACTCTCTATCCTTCTCCCTTCCTCTCTATAAAAAAATCAATAAAAATATTTATAAAAAGAAATCAACATATGTAAAGTAGCTTGCCTGACACACAGTGACTAGATTTTTATCAACCAGAATGCTTTACAGCTTAAATTCACTTTTATTACCTTAATCAGAAAGAATTCTCACAAGGATCCTGTGAAGATCCCCCCCCCCCCCCCCCCCCCCCGCCCCATTTTCCTGAAAATAACGACGCTAAGCCCTAACTAGGTGAGATTATTTGCCCACATCACAGAGAGATGGAACCAGGAATCAAATTGAGTTTGCAAGCCAAGGGTCTGCTTTCTCCACAGCATGTGTTGTTCGGAAGTAGGGACCATGCCACTGAAGACTTGGTGTCTAGGGTACCCTCTAGCCCTTTAGGTGCCATTAGTGGGCTCATGACCCTCTAATCTCAGCATCATCTTTGACAGCTGTTACTTGAGAGTGGTAAGGTTACAGAGGGGAGCTATCCCCAAGTGCATAAGGCAGAGGCAGGCCGCGGGCTCAGGGAGGGGAGAATGGTGGCCCCTTAGAGTAAGGTGACCAGATTTTAACATTGGTAAAGCGGGACACCATTGACCGGGGGGGTTCTTTTTTATTATTATTATTATTACTGAAAATATTACAAAGAGTAGTATATATGTCTCTTTCCAAAAATTGGGACTTTTTTAAAACGCTGTGGGATGCGGGACAAATTGTTAAAAATCGGGACTGTCCTGCCAAAAGCGGGACGTCTGGTCACCTTACTTTTGTGTGTCTCTACGTAAGGACCTCATCTGGCCTCCTCACTCTGCACTGGCTCTGGGGCCTTGCTGGCTGCCCCCACGGGCTGCAGTAAGTGTGAGCTGTAAGGATGGGGCTGGGCTAGTTAATCTCTAACAGGGCACAGGTGTGATGGTTTCCTTTTGGTTTGTATATCATACCTATCCTCTCCAAAAGGCATCTTTAAAAGAAATGTATTCTTACTGATTTCAGAGAGGAAGGGAGAGGGAAAGAGAGAGAGAAACATCAGTGATGTGAGAGAATCATGGATCAGCTGCCTCCTGCACACCCCACACTGAAGATCGAGCATGCGACCTGAGCATGTGCCCTGACCAGGAATCGAACCCATGACCTCCAGGTTCATAGGTCAATGCTCAACCATTGAGCCACACCGGCGGGGCTGAAAGGCCTTTTTCTTTGACTAGATAAGTGCACTTGTTACTGCAGAAGGAGTGGGTGGCTCCAACGCCAGGCCTGTCATGCTCCACTGTCTTGTAGGTGATGGGGAACTCACCCAGGTAGTGGCCCATCATCTCAGGCTTGACTTCCACCTGGTGGAAGGTCTTGCCATTGTACACGCCCACCATGCTGCCCCCCCCACCCCCCCCTTTCAGGCAGGATGACCAGGTCTTCCAGGTGTGGCTTCCCCACCTGTGGCTTCTCCATGGGCGGAGCCTCTTGCTTGGAGCTTCCTGCTTGGCCTCATACAGGCGCTTCAGCATCGGGAGCTGCTTCCTTCGCAGGCCGGGGGTTCAGCAGCAGTCGCCGGCGCCTCAGGGCACTGCACAGCCGCATCCGCTGCTGCAAAGACATGCCGAGCAGTTGCTGGAGATCCACGCCCCGGTAGGTGAACTGCGGAAGGCCCGCTTCTTCTTCTGCCCACTTGTGCCATCTCGTAGAAGGGAAGCGGGAAGGCCTTGTGAGTACAGCTTTCAGGTGTGGGACACAGCCTTCCACCCTCTTCCCTCTCCCCACGATTATTTTAACTGTTTCTCCACGACCGCGTCTCATGCTGCGCTCTGTGTCTATTAAAGTCCTACCGGATGGACTCGTTTGTCAGGAGGCAAGGGGACGCTACCTCTATGC
>PVJC01037511.1:0-17106 GCA_004026665.1 Murina feae | reverse complement strand
AGTTGGTGGTCTAGTTTCATTTTTTTGCATGTATCTGTCCAATTTTCCCAACACCATTTACTGAAGAGACTGTCTTGACTCCATTGTATGCTTTTGCCTCCTTTATCAAATATTAATTGGGCATAGTGGTTTGGGTCTATTTCTGGAATCTCTATTCTATTCCATTGATCTATGTGTCTGTTCTTGCGCCAGTACCAAGTTGTTTTAATAACAGTGGCTTTGTAGTATAGTTTGATGTCTGGTATGGAGATCCCACCTACTTTGTTCTTCTTTCTCAGGATCGCTTTAGCTATTCGGGGTCTTTTTTTATTCCAGATGAATTTTTGG
This sequence comes from Murina feae, assembly GCA_004026665.1. Taxonomy (NCBI): domain Eukaryota; kingdom Metazoa; phylum Chordata; class Mammalia; order Chiroptera; family Vespertilionidae; genus Murina; species Murina feae. The sequence goes on along the minus strand of PVJC01037511.1, from coordinate 16,779 downwards.
ATAGTTCATTCTAAGTCTGTAAAATATGCCATTGGAATTTTAATGGGAAGTGCATTGAATTTATAGATTGCTTTCGGTAGTATGGACATTTTAATGATGTTGGTTCTACCAATCCATGAACATGGTATAGTCTTCCATCTCTTTAGTCTTCCTCTATCTCTTTTTTCAATGTCCTGTAGTTTTCTGAGTAGAGGTCTTTTACTTCTTTAGTTAAGTTTATTCCTAGGTATCTTAATTTTTTTGGTGCAGTGGTAAATGGGATTGCTTTTTTAGTCTCTCTTTCTATAAGATCACTATTGGTATATAGAAATTTTAGATTAGTCAGCTTCATCTACTACTTGTCTCCTGTATATAAACTCTAATACTCTGAGTGTGATGATGAAGTAAATTGATACTCAGCTGTGACAGAAATCATATATATTGTACTTCAAAATATCCTACACATTGAATTGTGAAATAAATAGAATTGTGTTTCTGTCCCTGAGAGCACACATGGAATAATATATACTATCACCAACACTGGCAGTGATCATACATTGTCAATAATGGTAAATGTACATTTACCGTTTTGTATAAAGGAGCAGATCCTATACCACAAACAATAATTGTCTTCTATGTCCCCCAAGGTTATATGCTCTTCTGCAATAATATCTAAGGTGGCACCGCCATCAACTCTCCCTTTCACACCTGCCGTGTGGAGGTTACTTTAGATATTCTCTCACCCTCTCTTGTAGATTTTATTGGTCACTAAGTCCAGTTGGTTATATTTCTTAGAGGTTAGAAATTAGGACAAAAAATTGGAGTGCCATTGCCTGGCATTTTGATGGGCTTATGCAGGAGCATAGGGACATCGTACTTACTATTAATCTTATCTTGACAGAAGCATCACCCTGCCCCAGTGTATCCTGGATGGAGACAGACAAAAAATAAGGGGAAGTGGGATCAGAGGTACTCTTTTACTGTCAGCGTTTTTTGTATGAGAAATCCCAAGACGTATCTCTGGTGTACTGAGCAAATACACGTGGCTTAGCACATTTACACATTGAAGAATATAATTCGTACTCTGCTTCTTCACTCAGAAACGTAATCTTAAGGCTAATGCGTTTTCTTTACAGTTACTCCCCCATGGACCTCTGATTCCTCACAGTTGTCAACTCCTAAGCAACTAAAACAGCTAGAAATGTGGATGATACCCACATACTCACACAGACACCGTGGGCTCCAAGCATTTATACCCCAAAGAGGTTGACCAGGAAGCAATATCCAGGTGAAAGGCACTCCACTATGCCAGGAGCTGGTGGGTAACTACCTGAACTGCTGCAAGAAGAAGGACACCACAAATCCCATGCCCTCGGCGCCTGTTCTCTCTGTCCTTACCATCATTGTGAGAATCCACCGACACTTCTAAATCCCATTCTTTATCATAACCTTTCTCATCTACAAAGATGTTCCATGTGGAGGCAATGAATCTACACTGAAGAAGTTGCTGCTGCCTCACCTCTTTATAGACTGTCTCCTGCTTAGGAATGTAAAACCCTGAAATTCATAGGAGGTCATCTAACAGTGGTGAAGGCCTAACCTCAAACCTATAAATAAAAAGGCAAGCAATGTTTTAACATCAGGCAAATTCTGATAAGCTCTGGTGACACTTAGTGAACGAGTGTTTGAGTAGGAGGAGTTGGACTCTCTCTTTGACCCTATTCTTAAATTTTACGTCACCCTACTAAAGGTAACTAGTGCAAAGTTACCTCACTCTACACCCATAGTTATCTATGGACACGGAGTATTTTTTTCACTTGGCTTTCCTGACTCTCCCTGTGTCAATTTAACTTGGTAGTCTTAATCTGAATGAATTTTTTTTTATTACTCACTCATAAATTTCATATATTTTTAAATTCCTCTCTTCAGAAATTGACTCATTGTTTCATGACACCCAATAGTGGCCATAAAATACATTTAACATATGAGAATAAATATATAAAACCACCAAATATTTGGTTTACATAATAGAATGAGTAATGTTGCTATTAACTGGACAGCAATAGTTGATCTTAAAAGTTTATTAGTTCAGTATTTCACTTACTGAATTTGAAGTATGTAATGAGATAAATATTACCCAGGAATAAACATTATCAAATTGAAGAGCTGTATCATATATTTGATCTGCTTATCAAAGCCACTTAAGGATTACAAATATAAATAAAGATGCACAGATAGAACACTGTAGGTTCTGTTGTAATGGGTCTCATATTAAGTATTCACAATGATATTCAAATGTTTCTGAGTGATTATAACACATAAAGTTGAGAATCACTGGTATAGATAAAAGAAGCACAGATATAAGAAAAATGTCAGGTACACAGGAGTGGCTGAGGTAGGGCCTGCCCTGGGGTCCAGAACAGGGTTCAGCCCCACATTGCCTTCAGACTGCCTCTCCTTGGGCAGCCAGCAGCCAGCGGACGGCCAGCAGATGGGTTTGGAGCCAGTCAGTTGGTTCTTGGCACAAGCTCAGAGGAAAATGACATGACCTCAATGTGACCTTACCAGAGTCTTGGACTAATTCTAATATTATTTGCATTTTGGTTTCACCCCGCCCATCTGTGGGTTTTTCTGTATGCATTATGGGTAAAGTCATGCCCAGAAGAAAAACAGTTTCAGTCAATCAACCCTGAATGCAAATTAAAGTCTCCAGAAAATTCCTCTTTTATCTCTCTCTCTGTCTCTCTCTGTCTCTCGCTCTCTCTCTCTCTCTCTCTCTCTCTCTCTCTCTCTCTCTCTCTCCCCCCCCACCCTTGCCTGCTCCATATTTAGAATGTATCTTCAAAAAAAACAAAAAACCATTTTGCTTTACTTTCATTTTCATTGACCTTAAAATCTTTTCCTCGTTGTTGAAAAGAACCAAGGTCCCAATTGGTAAGATTCAGACAAAGGAAAATAAAATTAGGAGAGAGTGGAAATCTTTATGATATGGAAGGTGTAGGCAAATCTTCAGATATCAGAGAAAGATGGGAAAAAAAGAAAACTGCCAATTGAATTTTTCAATATAAAATCATATTTCGCAATAAAATTATTATAATCCTGAAATATCATTTTCAGCATCAAGTTTGAGAATAAGCAAATGACCAAGCAGTGGATTCCTTTTTATTTTTTGGCAATCTATCTAGTAGCCTAGAGAACCTGAAACAAAACTTGGCACAAAACACCTAAAATGCTATTTAAAACACAAAATATATCAGGGCTGAGGCTGCAATAGAGTTAGAGAAAAATCTCAAAGGTCAAAAGCTAAATGGATGAAGCCTGAGTTGGCACTTGATCTGGGGAAAATGTAATACTCGGTTTCCTATAGCTCAGGTTGCTACAGAGGAAAGAGCAAACCCCTGAAGGCCTGCCCACATGGAAACATCGATATACGTCTGGAATCTCTGTAAAGCAGGGTCCACACTTAGTGCTCTAGGGAAGGAGAAACAAATAAACGGCCACACTAAGGAAGATGTTAAGGACATTTTTGTGTCCTGTTCTTAGACCTGAGTGAAGGGGGGAATAACTTGTGGAAGAAAAAATGGCTAATTTGAAAAAATTTTGGGTGTGGAATATATTTTTTTGAAATGAAGTTTCACTTCAAAACATAAAATAAACCATTTTAAAAGGTACAATTCAGTGGCATTTAGTATAATCACAATGTAGCACAACCATCATCTATATTAAGTGCCAAAATAATTATATAATTTCTAAAGAAATTCCTATGCCATCAAAGTTACTTCACATTCTCCACTTCCTCTATTCCCTGGCAAATACCAACACATTTTTTGTATTTATAGATTTAATTATTCTGGATATCCTATTAATAAAAGAGTAATATGCAAATTAACTGTCACTCCGGGACAAAAATGGCGGCACCCATAGTGGTGAGGCAGGACGCTGGTGGCATTGCCCTGGCAATGAGAGCCCAGCAGGCAATCAGACCACAGGCAGCAACCAGCAGGGCCTGCTGGGAGGTCGCCATGATGACCCCAGCAGATGACTGGGAGCTGCAGGTGGCACCCAGCATGGCTGGCTGGGCTCAGGCTGCAGAGGAGGCGGAGCCAGTGATCAGGACCCTGCAGGTGGCACCCAGCTACCTCACCCAGCCCCTCACCCAGGCTCGCCAGGCACCCCAGTAGGGACCCAAACCCTGAACGGGCTGTTGGCAGCCTGAAAAAAGCCCTCAGCCCTTCACCGAGGCTTGACAAGCACTCCAGTTTGGACCCAAACCCTGAACGGGCTGTGAGCAACCTGAAAACGGCCTGCAGCCCCTCATCCAGGCTGACCACACCCCAATGGTGTGAGGTTCCCCACTGGAGGACTTGGCCAGCCTGAAAATGGCCCACAGCCCCTCACCCAGGCTGGCCAGGCATGCCAGCAGGTAGACATCCCCCGAGGGGTCCCAGACTGCAAGAAGGCACAGGCCAGGCTGAGGGACCCCCCTGAGTACACAAATTTTTGTGCACCCGGCCCCTAGTTTATATATATATATATAAGCCTAAGTGACCATTAAGACTGGAACAATTGAAACAAACACAATGATCAGTTGGCCAGTTGCTATGACCCGCACTGACCACCAGGGGACAGATGCTCAACGTAGGAGCTGCCTCCTGGTGGTCAGTGCGCTCACATAGCAAGAGTGGCACTCAACCAGAAGCCGGGCTTATGGCTGGCTAGTGCAGCTGTGGTGGCAGGAGCCTCTCCCATCTTTACAGTGGTGACAGGCACAGAGGGACCAGGGGTGGTGTGGTGCCCTGCTCCAGCTCAGGTTCTTCCGCAGTCACCTGCTGTTTCAGCACTGCTATACCCCCCAAGGGGTCCCAGATTTCGAGAGGGCACAGGCCAGCTTGAGGGACCCCACCCATGCACAAATCCGTGCACCATACCTATCTAATATAATAAAAGAGAAACATGCAAATTTGACCATTACCACCAGCCAATCAGAGCGGCTGTATGCAAATTAACCCAGCCAAGATGGAGACCAACAGCCATGGAGCTAGAGCAAACCAGAGGATTCTGTTGCAACTGCCTGCCTAGGCTGGCTGAGCCTCTGCTCACGGCCATGCCCACCAGCCAATCAGAGCGGCTGTATGCAAATTAACCCAGCCAAGATGGAGGCTGGCAGGGCGGCTCTGCACTGGGAGTCTCCACAGTCTGCCGGCATAGCTGTGCCAGGTGTGTCAGCTCAGTGGGAGGGGGGGTCCGGCCTGGGGCCTCCTAGGGGCATCCAGGAGCAGCCGTCCTGGGTCTGCTGCCTGGCTCCACCCCCCGGGGGCCTCTACCAGGCGTGTGGGAGAGTGGGTTCTCCATGGGGCTTGCAGGAGCAGCTGTCCTGGGTCTACTGCCTGGCTCTGCCCCCTTGGGGCCTCCCCGGGGCATGCGGGATCGCGGGGGGCCTCTGCAGGGTGTGTAGGAGCAGTGGTCCCAGGTCCGCAGCCTGGGTCTGCCCCGGGGGCCTCCTCAGGGGTGTGCAGGAGCACTAGTCCAGGGTCCGCTACCTTCGTCCACCCCCCAGGGGCCTCCAAAGGGTGTGCGGGAGCGTTAGCTGCACAGTGCGGAGAATCCGAAGCCAGTTCACTGCCCGGCTCCACCCCAGGTGTGTTTGCTCAGCAGCAGGGCCCCACCGAGGGATCCTGCACCAGCGTCCGCCCCTGGCTTGCCACCCAGCTCTGTGCCAGGTGTGTCGCCTCAGCGGTGGGGGCCCATCAGGCGTGTGCAATCGTGGGCCCTCTGGTGGGAAACATCCAGGCCTGCACTCACCAGCCCTCCCACCCCCCAGTGCACGAACCCTGAAGGGGCTGTGGACAGCCTGAAAATGGCCCTCAACCCTTCACCCAGGCTGGCCAGGCATGCCAAGCAGGTGGACATCCCCCCCGATGTGTCCCAGACTGCAAGAGGGCACAGGCTGGGCTGAGAGACCCCCACCCTCCGAGTGCACCGGGCCCCTAGTATTTTAATATAAATGGAATCACACAAATATGTCCTTTTATGACTATCTTCTCAACCTTAGTATGTTTTCATATTCAACCACATTGTAACTTGTATCAGTATATTTTCTTATGAAGACATAGTTATGCATATGTCACATTTTGTTTCTCCATTCATCCAATTTCAGAAATGTGGGTCATTTCCCTTTATGCTTATTGTGAATAATGTTGCTATGAACATTCATACTCGTACAGTATTTACTTATGTATTTGTGTTCAGCTCTATAGTAATTTCAATTGTGTTCTTGTGTTCACAATATGTGTGTTCAGTTCTTTTGGGCATATATGCAGGAGTGCCACTGTTAGATCATATGGTATTTCTATGTTTAATTTTTTGAGGAACTATCAAACTATGAGCTGTAGTGGTTAATAATATGAATTTTGTAATCAAAGAAAACACAATAATTTTAAGAGAAACATCGAAAGTACTTTATTGAAAGTAATGTCCATTGCTAGCTACACATTTCCCCCATCTTTCAGGTAATTTATAGATACCATCCCAATAGAACTTTTCTTGTTTTGATGCAAACCATTCAGAGACCCAATTTTCCACTTCTTCATACGTTTTGAAGTGCTGCTCAGAAAGTGCATGTGCCATGGATCGGAACAAGTGGTAATCTAAAGGAACAAGGTCTGGTGAATACAGCAGGTGGGTTAATACTTCCCAGGCAAGATCTTTTAACGTGTCTTTAACTGTTTTTGAAGTGTGTGATGGTGCATTGTCATGAAGCAAAATTACTTTGCTGTGTCTTCTGGCACATTCTGGTCATTTCACGATCAAAGCATGGTTCCAGTTAATTATTTGTTGTCAGTAGCGATCAGTATTAATGGTTTCACCTGGTTTTAGAATCTCATAATACACCACACCTTCCAGACCACACCAAATGCAGAGCATTGTCTTCTTTCCGAAGTGATTTGGCCTTGCAGTCGATATTGATGGTTGACCTGGATCAACTCATGATTTTGTGCATTTGGGATTCTCAAAATAAATCCACTTTTCATCGCCAGTCACAATCCAATGCAAAAAAGACTTTCTTTCGTGCTGTTGAAGCAACATTTTACTGATGACTTTTCGTTTTCCATTTGTCGTTGTTCAGTTGGTGTGGCACCCATTTTCCTTCCTTTTAAATCCTCCCCATTGGTTGTAAACAATCAGAAATTGTTTGCTGAGCAACTTAACCTTTCCGCAAGTTGTTTTTGAGTTTGACATGCATCTTCATCCAATAATGTTTGTAATTGTTGGTCTTCAAATTTTTTTGTTTGATCTGGAAGTTCTTTGTCTTTCACATTGAAATCATCACTTTTAAAGCATTTAAACCAGTGTTCACAAGTATTTTCCTGAAGTATTCAGCAGCACTTTTCTTCAAAATAAAGTAATGAATTAAAACTTCCCGCAAAAGCTCTTTTTTTTTGGCATGAAATTCAACCTTTTTAAGTGTAAAAATATCTATGATGTTAACACCTTCAGCAAATTTGACATCAAGTTTTGAAGTCTGCTGTCAATCAAACAAAATAGCATACATATCAAATCGCATGTATATCAACATGTGTATAACTCCATCTATTGAAAAAAATCTGCATTATTAACTGTTACACCTAGTATTTTCCCCAGTGGCAGCATGATTTTATATCACCACCAGCAATACTGTATATGAGGGTTGAGGTTTCTCCATATCCTTGTCAATATTCATTATTTTCCACAATTTTTATTGCCATTTAAGTGGGTGTGAAGTGGTATTTCATTTTGGTTTAGATTTTCATTTTCCTAATGACTAAGGATATAATCTATGATACATACTTACAAATACTTCCCTATTCTGTAGGTGTTTTGTTTTTGTTTTTTACTTTATTGATAATGTTCTTTGATGCAAAACGTTTTAATTTTGATGAAATTTATTTATTCTTTATCATTATTATTTTTATCAATTTATCTGTTTTTTTCTTTTATTGATCATGCTTTGATGCCATATCTAAGAATACCTTCGTAAATACAAAATGTATTCTTATAAATTTTTCCAAGATTCTATAATGTTAGCTTTTATATTTAATTCATTTATATATTTTGAGTTATTTTTGCATATGGTGTGAGATAGGGTTTTGATTTCATTTCTTTATAGATATCTCGTTTCCACACAATTTCTTGAAAAGACTACTATTTCCCTATTGAATTATCTTGGCACTCTTGTCGGAAATCCATTACCAATAGAGATTTGTGTTTATTTATGAACTCTCAATTTCATTACACTGAGTTTTATGGCAATCCTTATTACAGTAAGCCACTATTTCAGTCACTGCAATTTTATAGTAAGTTTTGAAGTCTGCAAATACAAGTTCTCCAACTTTGTTCATCTTTTTCAAGATTATTTCAAGATTGTTTTGGCTAGTCTGAGTCCCTAGAATTTCTATATTGTATATTTATACATTTATTAAGGTAATATCATCCAGTTATTCAAAGGAACAAAGTATTGATGCACTTAAATATGAATGCTTATCATAAAGATCATGTAGAGCAATATTCAGAGAGAAAAGATTTTAAAAATTATTCCAACTCATAAAATTGTTATACATAAATAATTAACATATTATCTGAAGCTAAAAGAAGAGATTTACAAGCATACACTATGATAAATTTCATTTTAGTATAAAATATGTAATACTCCAATATTAGAAGATCTATTGATGTAATTTCATGCATTATTTAACAAGCCCAATAAAATAAACAAAAAATGCTCAATAGATGCGAAAAATAAAACACACATTTGAAAGTACAAACTTTATGTCTCAATTTCTCTTAATCAGGTAAAGAAAAAAATATTGAAAAATGTCAATCATAAAATGTGACTTTTAAAAGTTAAATAATATTAACACTAAAATCAGGAATGAGGCAATAATGTTTTCATTTCCTACATTTTATGAGACATTCTTCAAATAAGAATAAAAACATTTAGCTATAATAAATGTCTTTATAAAAAGATGATAAAATTATCTCTGTAAAAACACAGTAACACATATAGGAAATATATTAGAATTAATAAGAGAGTTTACTGAGACTATCAGATTAATCTAATATCCTATCTAATAAAAGAGTAGTATGCAAATTAACCATCCTCTATCACAAAGATAGTTGTGGCCATGAAGCTGGAGCAAACAGGAGGCTTGCATTGCCCCTGGCTAAGGAGGAAGCCAAGCTTCCCACTGGCCTTGCCGGATCTGAGCTCCACTCCAGGCTACAAAGTTTCAATTATAGAAGTTAAATAAATCCCAGATACCTGCTTCCAGCCCGCAGCCATGGCCATCCTGAAAAGGGCCCTCAGCCCCTCACCCATGCTGGCCAGGCACCCCAGTATTGACCCCATCCTGAAGGGGGTGTGGCCAGCTTAAAAATGGCAGTCAGCCCCTCACCCAGGCTGGCCACACCCCCATGGGTGGGGGTCCCCACTGGGGGGCTTGACCAGCCCTCAGCCCCTTACCCAGGCTGGCCAGGCACCCCAGCAGGACCCCCACCCTGATCCGAGATACTCTTCAGGGCAAACCAGGCAGCCCCCACCTGTGCACCAGGCCTCAACCTTATATAATAAAAGGGTAATATGCAAATTGACCCTAACAGCAGAATGATTGGGAATGACTGGTCTCTGTGACACACACTGACCACCAGGGAGAAGATGCTCAATGCAGGAGATGCCCATAGTGGTCAATGCACTCCCATGGGGGAGCTTTGCTCATCCACAAGCCAGCCTGACAGCTGCCAGTACAGTGGTGATGGAGGCCTGCTCCCCACTGGCAAGTGGACATACCCTGAGGGTTCCTGGGCTGCCAGAGGGAATTTCTGACTACCAGCTTAGGTCTAATCCCCCCGGGGAGTAGGCCTAAGCCAGCAGATGGATATCCCCCAAGGGGTCCCAGACTGAGAGAGGGCACAGGCCAGGCTAAGGGACCCCACCCTCTCCCCAAGTGCACAAATTTTTGTGTACTGGGCCTTTAGTATAATATAAACTACAAAAACACAATAAGCTAGTATATAAGCCACAAATATTTGGAACATTAAAGCCAAAAATAGTGTTATAATAGTATCAAAACTTGAAATATATTGGATGAACTCTAACAAAACACATAATAGAAAAACTAGGGGCCTCGTGCACAAATAAATTTGTGCACTCGGGGGGGTCCCTCAGCCCAGCCTGTGCCCTCTCACAGTCTGGGACCCCTCGGGGGATGTCCACCTGCTGGCGTGCCTGCCAGCCTGGGTGAGCAGCTGAGAGCAGTTTGCAGGCTGGCCAAGGCCCCCAGTGGGATCCCTCACCCCATTGAGGTGTGGCCAGCCTGGGTGAGGGGCTGATGGCAGTTTGCAGGCTGGCCAAGCCTGCCACGCCTGCCCCACCCACCCCAATGCCTGCCACCCGCCTATGCACCCTGCCCACCCACATACCCCTCGGCCCACCACCTGTCCAGCGTGCCCCACCCACCCCGCCGCCTGCACCACACCTGCCTCTGTGGTTGCACTGCCGGCCTCCATCTTGGCTGAGTTAATTTGCATACAGCCACTCTGATTGGCTGGTAGGCGTGGCTTTGATGGTGGGCGTGGCTTAGGAATCCTGGAGAAATGGTTAATTTCAATATCACTCTTTTATTAGAGTAGGTATAAAACTTTAAAAAATATATAAATGGCCTTAGTAAAAATATTGATATTTTAAAAGTCTATGGCTAAGAGGATTTAAATATTTTAACAAGCTGATGTGTGTGTGTATATATATATATATATATATATATATATATATCCTGATAAGTTGACCAAGGAAGAGTTTCCATAATACATTAAGAGTTCTTAAGAAAGTTAAATATTGGTGAAGGAATTGGTATACAAATCAATGGAACAGAATAGGTTCCATGCACAGACTCATGTAAGCAAAACTTTTACATGACACTGGTGTTGGGTGAAGATTAGTGTTGTAAGAATAGCTTAATCATTAAAGGTCCTAATGTAGTTGATTATTTTTAATGGAAATATCACAAAAATGATTTATTTTCTTGAATCATATTAAAAATCAAGCATGAATGAATTTCTGTCTTCATTGTAAAAAATATTTTTATGAACTCAGAATAAACATGTTTATGGATTTAAGTAAGGAAATTTACTTACATAAAATATGAAAAGTGTTAAACATGAAAAAGTTTTGTGTTCTTTATGCAAATTATAATCAACAAGTGTGGAAAACAAGCTATAAACTAGAGAAAATTATTTGCAATGTAATTCGACTAAGTAAGTTTGTATACATATAAAAATGGAAAGAAATACAGCTAACACATGATAATGAAAAATAAACATTAAAATGATTGATACAGAATACGACAAGAAACAAAGGAAAGAAAACAGTTGAAACAAACAAAAATAGCAAACTGATATAATAAACAAAAAAAATCAAGAATTACATTCCCTCACTGGTGTGTCTGAGTGGTTAGAGTTCCAGGCCATGGACCAAAGTGTTTCTGGTTTGATTCCTGGTCGTGAGCATGTACCTGGGTTGCGGATTCACTCCCAGCCCACAGTTAGGGTACTTGTGGGAGGCAACCAGTTGATGTGGCTCTTACATCAATGTTTCTATCTCCCTACTCCCTCCCTTCCACTCTCTCTGAAGAAGCAATGGTGGGAAAAAAGATATCCTCAGGTGAGGATTAACCAAAGGGAAAAAAAAGAATTACATTAAATGCAATTGATGCTTCCAATCAATAGACAGACATTGCCAGCCTGAATGAAAAGCAAGAGCCAACTATGTGCAGCCTGACATGCATTTGAAATACAAAGGCACAAACAGACAATAGCAAGAGTCTGGAAGAAGGATACTATACGAGAATAATAAGAAGAGAACTAGAGTTGTTTTAAAAATGTCAGGGAAAATAAGTTTAAAATCAAGAATTATTATGAGCAACTACATAATAATAATGAATTCATATAGCAAGCAATATAACAGTTATAAATATACATTTCCCTAACAAAAGGGCATCAATATATGTGAAGCAAAACTGACAGAAACAATTTTGTAGTTTCTTATATGTTAAGCATACATTTATCTCACTTCTAGGGATTTAAGTAAAATAAATAGAAATATATGTCCACATAAAGAGCTGAATGAGAACTTTTATTCATAATATTCCCAAACTAGAAACAACCCAAGTAATCATCCATTGAAGAATGAATTACCAAGTTGATGTTTTTCCATAGGATGAGTTATAACTCAGAAATATAAATGAACTGACTATTGAGACATACACGTCAGACACACAATTCATTTACTCATCCATTCATTTAACATTCTAATAAATGTAAACTATATGATAAGAAGCAGATCACTGATTGTCAGGATCTGTGATACAGGAGAGGATACTACAGAGGAACACAAGGAAACTTTTTGGAAAAAAATCACTATTATTATTATTGTGCTGAAATATACACAGATTTATGCAATTGTTAACCTCATCAAATAGTACACTTAAACTTCGAAAATTATATTGTATATAAATTGCACCTCAATTTTCAAACTGGGAAAAATGGATTAAAAACAGAGAACAGGGTAAAATTAAGATAAGTTGGTGATAGAAAGAGAGAAGTGCAATTATGTTCTGATATAGCTTACGTAATTATTGTTAATACATCATTATTTTTGCCTAAAATTCTGTCCTACATTAAAAGATTTACAAGTTTATGATATCTGTATGAAAAAAGAAACAAAAACTTATAACCTAGGTAAAGTAGAAGAATCTCTCATAATCAATTACTGGAGAAACATTTCTTACAGTAAGATAGACTATATTACTTTTCCAAATATTTACAACTCCTCTATATACAAATATATACCTGTGTCCTATCCCTGTCTGTGTCTGTTAGGCATCTTAAAATGTTCCTTGCAAAGGAGGCATAATCAATCACCATGTTCCTTTCAGGAGCAACCGTATCGATACTAGTGACTTGCTTTGCCAGATGAAATTGAAATGCAATGTGTGTTGCTTCTAAATATACTTAAATTAAAGGCCATGACTTCCAACTACAGTTTTAATAAGCCAACTGAAGGCAGATCATAAGTGCGAGATATATGAGATAACCTATTTTATGCTGCTGATGTCAGGACAATGATAAACAGAAAACATTACATTTTTAGATTTAAAACATATTACTTTGAAAGGATTTCAGGTCAAGTTTAATCTATGAGTGAACTAAAACTCCTTGATGTTCACTAATTTAGACAAGAAGAGTCAGTAGAAGCTCTTGGATGACAACATAAGTATCCTCACTCTCTAGTCCAGCACACTTTTCAGAAACACATTTGTATCATTTGGAAAGTGAAGATTGAGACCTACTGTTAATGTCATGTTATATAGTGGTCAAATATATAAACATAATAGGTAAAAATTATATATATGTGTGTGTGTACATATGTGCATAGATACATACATAATAGTATATATTTTAATTTATCTTTATTTTTGAAAGTGTTGAAGATGCCTCCATTTTCCACCCCATTCACCCTTTCCACCCTACACCTGCTCCTCCCAAGCTTTCACTACACTATTGTCTGTGTCCAAGGGCTATGCATAGCCTATCTAATAAAAGAGTGATATGCAAATTGACCATCATAAGATGGCTTCCCCCATGTGGTCAAAGATGGCTGCTCTCATGTGGTCAAAGATGGCCATCACAAGGCGGCCAGCAAGGGAGGGCAGTTGGGGGGGACCCAGGCCTGCAGGGGAGGGCAGTTGGTGGGGACCCAGGCCTGCAGGGGAGGACAGTTGGGAAGACCATCCTGGCAGGGGGAGGGCAGTTAGGGGCAATCAGGCCGGCACAGGAGCAGTTAGGCATTGATCAGGCTGGCAGGGGAGTGGTTAGGGGAAATCGGCAGGTGAGAGGTCAGGAGCCAGCCATCCTGGATTGTGAAAGGGATGTCTGACTGCCAAGAGCAGTCGGACATCCCTCAAGGGGTCCCAGATTGGAAAAGGTGCAGGTTGGGCTGAGGGACACCACCCCACACCCAACTCCCACTCCATGCATGAATTTCATGCACCGGGCCTCTAGTCCTATATATTAAAACCTAATATGCAAATCAACCAAATATCAGAACAACCAGCAGAATGACTGGTCACTATGATGCACAGACTACTGGGGGGCATACACTCAGTGCAGGAGCTGTCACAGCTCCTGTGTTGAGCATCTGCCCCTTAAGAAGGGGAGACCAGTGGCAGTGATTGGGGGCAGGGCCAACCAGCGGGCAGCACCAGGACAGCAGCCAAGGCAGGTGCCAGTGGGGGCCCCCCGATTGCCCTATCTGTCAGTAGCCCCAAAGATCAGCCCTGATCACAGGCCAGGCCTAGGGACCCTACCCTATATATTGGGAATAGTCTCTTAGATTTAAAAATTAAAACCTGACAAAGCTACTCTAACACTGAAAAAACAGGATGATGCAGCAATGACATGCATGGACTCTGGCTTGCACATTTTGTGGTCAGCCCTGATTCTGATACTTATAACTGTGTGACAAAGCCAATTACTTAACTTCCCTCTGCTTCAGTTTTCCCACCCATAAGATGGGGAAAATGGTACTACTGCCTCAGAAGGATCATGTTATGTACTTACTTTTTATAATCAGGGCAAAAAAATGTAACTGCCCATACAACAGCAAGATGCATTTCATATGTATGAAAAGTATGGTCACTGGTGCATGCAACATCCTGGATTGTGAGAGGGATGTCCGATTGCCAGTTTAGGCCCGATCCCTGCAGGCACAGGACTCCTGCTCTCTCCTCCCCTCCCCCCCATGAATTTTGTGCACTGGGCCTCTATTATGCATATAAGTGTCCCGGTTAATCACTCCTCCCATCACAATAATTATATTTTATGCATTAAAACAAATACATCAAAAAATACATTAAACATTTACTTTGTGTGGTAAGTAGAATAATATCCATTCCTCCTCCAAAAGTGACTACATAGTAATTGCCAGAACCGGTAAACATATTGTCTGTTATGGCAAAAGGGACTTTGTAGATAGGATTAAGTTAAGGGTTCGGAGACAATGAGATTGTTCTGAATTATCTGGGTGTGCCCAATATAACCAAAAGTCTCCTTATAAATGACAGAAGAAAGGGGGAGAGTCAGTCAAAGAAGACACCTGGTGAGGAAAGTACAAGTAGGAATGATGTATAACAGCTGGAGTATATTAAGAATAGTGAGGGAGCATATTAAGAATGTAGATACTGTTGTGAAAATTCAGATGACTGAAATTAAGCTAAGATTAAAACAGATTACATAGGACATGGAATAGTGATACAATGTATGTGTGTGTTTAAGTTATACACTTAATTATCCTATGCCTTTTATTGAAATACTAGAGGCCCAGTGCACAAAATTCATGCACTTGGGGGTCTTCCTCAGCCCAGCCTGCCCCCTCTCACATACTGGGAGCCCTCAGGGGATATCCTACTGATGGTTTAGGCCTGCTCCCCACTCCCCTTGGGAAAGTGAGCCTAAGCCACAGTCTGGCCTCCCTTTGTGGGAGGTGACCTGGCTGATCAGAGAAAGGCACCAGCTGTGCCACCCCACTGCTGGAGCCACTGGCAGTCGCAACAGCCACCAAGGGTTTTCATCAACATGGATTGCATTTTTCATCATGAAAAAAATGACAACTTTCTTTAGGCATTTTCAAGATGTGTCTTTCATAGGATATGACATTTCTTTCTTTCCTTTTTTTTAAATCCTCACTTGAGGATGTTTCCATTGATTTTTAGAGAATGTGGAAGAGAAGGGAAAGACAGAGAGAAACATCAAAGTGAGAGGAACACTTTGATTGGTTGCCTCCTGCCTGAGCCTTGACCTGGGCCCCAGCCAGGGAGGAGCCTACAACCTAGGTACAGGCCCTTGGTCAGAATTGAACCCACACCCTGCAGTCAGCAGGCTGAGGCATTATGCACTGAGCCAAACCAGGTAGGGCAGGATATGACATTTCTTAGCCCTCCAGCAGTGGACCTTCATTATTTTCCTCCAGGAGTGTGGAGGAAAAACCCTAGATCGCCTTTTTAGATTCTTATTACCCAAGTTACTAAGAATATTACCAGTGGCATACAGGAGCTTAGCTAATGAGTGTTAAGAAAAGGTGTTTCCTCTGTAGTTCACTCTGATCAAGGGCTCTGTCCCTGTCCTTCCAATCCCAGTCTCACCCTTACCAGGCCTGTAGCCTCTGGTCTAAGATGCAGGCCTGGGGAGGGAATCCCAAGACCCCTGCAATCATCGACTCCGACCCTGCCCAGGCCTGCAGTCTCTGCCAGGGTCTGCAGGCCTGGGCAGGGGACCCCCAGCCCGCTCTGATCACCTGCTCGCCCCCCTCCCCCCCTCCTCTGTCACCTGCCTGGCTAACAGGCTTGGCCACTTCAGTGCCAGGGCTGAGGCTGACTGGGCACCGCCATCTTGTGGCTATGGGCATGGCCATCTTTGTGATGGAGTGATGACTAATTTGCATATTACTCTTTTATTAGATAAGATCATTTCACAGATTGTATGATAATTGTATGTTTGGCGTGATTAACATTAAAAAAAACATAAAGAACATGTATTTTTGAATTTTTTTGAATCCTAGTTTTACTTTTGTAGATGAGCAACCTTGAGAACATTTCTTAATCTCTCTTCATCCTAGTATCATCAAAGATAAATCATGAATAATCATACACTCCTAATATGAAAGATGTGTGAAAAACAGATAAAATACCTGACATGGTTTTTGACACATCATGT
>PVJC01037510.1:0-17173 GCA_004026665.1 Murina feae | reverse complement strand
CTGAACATGGGAAGGGGATCAGCATTACCCAGTGGTGTGCACATCTGGGGGAAGTGGGAGCTGATGGTCCCGGGACCTGGTGTGGGGACTTAAAGGCGAAGCATAAACCCAGGCTTGGCTTTGTCTTGGAGGCAGGATCCAGGAGACTGCAGTGGTGTTGCTTGGCAGGAAGGCTGGAGCCCTGCAGGCATCGCCCAGACTTTAAATGGCATTGCTCTCTCCCCTCCCCTCCCCCAGTCCTTCCTCCCAACCCAGCTGCTCTGCTGAGGGCCATCACAGCGAGCAATGGGACTGTGATGAGAGAGCAGCCTGCACTGGCATTAAGGCCTGGTGTCCACACTAACCAGATGCTCTGGAGGAGGTTGAGGGGAGGAAGATGTGTAAGGATTAGGATGGCACGTTCTCAGAAAGGCAGCTGTGGTTTCAATTGTCTCAATTCTGACAGGTTGGCGTGACCTTGGAGGACATTGCCCTGTACTTCTCCAGGGAGGAGTGGAGCCTCCTTGATGAGGGTCAGAGACAGCTGTACCTGAATGTGATGCTGGAGAACTTTGAACTTCTATCCTCCCTGGGTAAGACCCTCACTCTCACCAGTGACCTGGACTTGGCTTTGCCATTTCCCAGGCCCCATCCCCCAGGGTGTGCTCTGTCCTTTGATGTAGACTGTGGTACTGCTTTTTGTTTCCAGTTTCCTGGGTACTTGGTGTCCTGGGGAGGGTTGGTCTATCTCCGCTGCTCCCTTCTATTCCTGAAGCCCTAATACTCCCGGCTGCACTAAATTCACAGGGAAGGACTTGTGGTTGCTAGTGTTGTAGGAAGCCTGAGTGATTCAATCTTTATTACTGAGGAAAGCATTTTCTATATTCTTATTGGTCATGTGCATATATTTTTTGAAGTATTGTGTCTACATCCTTATCTTGTTTATTAACTGTATTTTTTGGTTAAATATTCTTTAGATTACCTTGTATATTTTATATATTAACTAGAGGCCCAGTGCTTGAAATTAGTGCCTGAGGGGGTGGGCATTGTCCCTCAGCCTAGCCTGGACCCTTTCCAATCTGGGACCCCTGGCGGGATGTACGATTGCCGATTTAAGTCTGATTGATCCCTGTGGACTTTCAAACATCCCAGTCACATACCAGGACTACTAACTCTCAACTGCTTGACTGCCTGCCTGCCTTATTTCTCCTAACCGCTTCTGCCTGCCAGCCTGATCACCCTCTAACCACCCCCCTGCCAGGCTGATCGATGCCTGACTGCTCCCCTGCTGGCCCGATCGCCCCCAACTGCCCTCCCCTGCCTGCCTGATTGCCCTCAACTTCCCTCCCCTACTGCCTGGTCACTCCTACTTGCCCTTTTCTGCTGGTTTGGGCCCCCCCAACTTCCCTCCCCTTCCAGCCTGGTGCCCCTGACAGCCCTTCCCTGCCGCCTCAATTGCCCCAACTGCCCTCCCTTGCTGGCCTGGTGGCCCCTACCTGCCCTATCCTCCAGGCCTGGTCCCCACCCCCCAACTGCCCTCCCTGCAGGCCCAGTCCCCCACAACTGCCCTCCCCTACTGGCCCAATCACCTAGAACTGCCATCCCCTGCTGGCCTGCTTGCCCACAACTGCCCTCCCCTGCCAACCATCTTGTGGTGGCCATCTAGTGACGATATGGGCGCAGCCAGCTTATTGCTACATGGGGTGGCCATGTTGTGAGGGCGTGATGGTCAAATTGCTTATTACCTGTTTATTATATGAGATTCCTTATTACATACAGGAACACATATTGTTGCATGTACTTAATTGTGCTTCTCAGATATTGCTCTCTCGGGCCCAGTTTTCTACGAAGTCCATGTTTTTGTCAATAGTGTATTTATCAGGTCTAGTGCCACCATGTTTCTAGCAAGCTCAGGTGCTTGGTACTAGTGCTTAGCAATTAAGAATTTTTAAAGAACTTATATAGCGCTTTGCATTTGAGAGAGAATCACTGCATGATTAGTCTGCAGTATAGTATTAACATAACTTTATTATTCCCTGGGAACTCCAACTATTTGTGTGAATATCTGTCTATATTACAATATTCTTTTTATTGTGCTGATTATAGTCAAATCCTTCCATTCTCTAGATTTCCTTTCATTTTATTTATTGCTATTGTGCTGTGAAGAAGCTTTTTTTCTTTATTTGTTCCAATATGCACTGTTTGTTTTTTCTGTTTTGATGGTTGATGTCACATTCAGAAACTCCTGTCCAAAACAAATCTCCAAAGCTTTTTCTCTAGGTTGTCCTGGTGAGTTTTTAGTTTTAGCATTGACATTTAATTCTGTCATGTAGGATGAATTAAATTTTATCAACAGTGTCCAGTATTGTAGTTTTTACATGTGAGTATTGATTTTTAGCAGCACCATTCACTGAAGAAACTATCTTTCCTTTTTTCTGTGTCTTACAGCTTTGTTAAAGATTACTTAAAAGTATGTGCCTGGGTTTGACTCTGTTCTGTTCTATTGATATATGTGTCTCTGTTTCTCTAATAACACACCATTTGCTGGCTTTCTCTTTGTAATAAATTGAAGTGAGAAAGTGTGATGCCACCAGCTTTGTTCTCACTCAAGTTTGTTTTTGCTATTCGACTTTTTTAGTTCCATACATTTCAAGATTCTCTTTTCATTTCTTGTAAAATACCATAAGGATTATCCTCAGGATTGCATTTAATCTATAGATTGCATTGTGTACTATGGATATCTTCACTACATTTCTTTTTTAAAAATTCTTTATTGTTTAAAGTATTACATATTGTATTACATATGTCTCCTCTTTCCCCCATTGACCACAAATGAGTGAGATCATGTGATATTTATCTTTCTCTGACTGGCTTATTTCGCTTAGCATAATGCTCTCCAGGCCCATCCATGCTGTTGCAAATGGTAAGAGTTCCTTCTTTTTTACAGCAAGGTAGTATTCCATTGTATAGATGTTCCACGGTTTTTTATCCACTCATCTGCTCATGGGCACTTAGGCTGTTTCCAAATCTTAGCTATCGAAAATTACTTCCCCATGCTATGAACACGTCCTTTCTGATCGGTGTTTCTGATTTCTTGATATATATTCCTAGAAGTGGGATTACTAGGTCAAATTCGAGTTCCATATATAAGTTTTTGTGGAAACTCTATATTATTTTCCACAGTGTCTGCACCAGTCTGCATTCCCACCAGCAGTGCAGAAAGGTTCCTTTTTCTTCACATCCTCACCAACACTTCTTGTTTGTCAAATAGTTGATGTTTGATGTTATCCATCCTGACAGATGTGAGATGGTATCTCATTGTTATTTTGATTTGCATCTCTAGGATGTTTAGTGACTTAGAGCATGTTTTCATATGTCTCTTGGCCTTCTGTATGTCCACTTTCAAAAAGTGTCTATTTAGGTCCTTTGTCTATTTATTGATTGGATTCTTTATCTTCCTTTTGTTAAGATGTATGAGTTCCCTGTAAATTTTGGAGAGTACTCCCTTATTGGATATAACATAGGCAAATTTGTTCTCCCATGCAGTGGGCTTTCTTATTGTTTTGTTGATGGTTTCTTTTGCTGCACTGAAGCTTTTTATTTTGATGTAGTACCATTTGTTTTATTTTTTCCTTAGTTTCCATTGCCCTCAGAGCTGTGTTGGTAAAGATATTGCTAGGACATATGTCTGATATTTTGCTGCCTGTGGATTCTTCTAAGATTTTTATGGTTTCCCCTCTTACGTTTAAGTCCTTTAAACATTTTCAGTTTGTTTGTGTATCTATTGTAATTTGGTGGTCTAGTTTCATTTTATGCATGTATCTGTCCTATTTTCCCAACACCATTTATTGAAAAGACTGTCTTGACTCCATTGTATGCTGTTGCCTCCTTTGTCAAATATTGAGCATAATGGCTTGGGTTGATTTCTGGGTTCTCTGCTCTGTTGCATTGTTCTATGTGGCTGTTGTTGTGCCAGTACTAGGTATTTTTATAATATAGCTTGGTATCTGATCTTGTGATTCTTCCCACTTTGTTCTTCTTTCTCGAGATTGCTGCAGCTATTCGGTTGTTTGTTTTCTTTTTTTTTTTTCCATATGAATTTTTGGAGAATTTATTATAGGTTTGTGAAATATGCCGTTGGATTGCATTGAATCTATGGATTGCTTTAGGTAGTATGGACGTTTTAATGATGTTGATTCTACCAATCCATGAACATGGTATATTCTTCGATTTGTTTATATCTTCTTCTATCTCTTTTTTCAACTTCCTATAGTTTTCTGAGTAGAGGTCTTTGACCTCCTTAGTTAAGTTTATTCCTAGTAATCCTAATATTTTTGTTGTAGTGTTAGATAGGATTGTTTGTTTCTCTTTCCGTGTATAAAAAAGGTGTATAAAAAAGCAATTATTGGTGTATAAAAAAGCAATCGGGCCCTAACCGGTTTGGCTCAGTGAATAGAGCGTTGGCCTGCGGACTCGGGTCCCAGGTTTGATTCCGGTCAAGGGCATGTACCTTGGTTGCGGGCACATCCTCAGGGGGAAGTGTGCAGGAGGCAGCTGATCGATGTTTCTCTCTCATCGATGTTTGTAACTCTCTATCCCTGTCCCTTCCTGTCTGTAAAAAAACAATAAAATATATTTTTAAAAAAAGCATTCGGGTTTTGTTTTGTATCCTGGTACATTGCTGAATGCATTTATTATATTTAGTAGTTTTTTGATGGAGTCTTTAGGGTTTTCTATGTACAATGTCACGTCATCTGTGACTAATGACCGTTTTACTTCTTTTCCAATTTAGATGCCTTTCATTTCTTCTTGTCTGATCACCATGGCTAGCACTTCCAGTATTATATCAAACAGGAGTGGTGTAAGTGGGCATTTCTATCTTGTTCCTGTTCTTAGGGAAAATGGTCTTAGTTTTTTCCCATTGAGTATGATGTTGGCTGTAGGTTTATCATATAAGTCTTTATTTATGTTGAGGTATGATCCCTGTACTCCACACTTTGCTGAGAGTTTTTCTCAAGAAAGGGTGTTGGATTTTGTCAGATGCTCTTTCTGCATTAGTTGATATAATGATGTGATTTTTTTTTCTAGTTTGTTCATGTGATGTATCATGTTTATTGATTTTCAGATATTGTATCATCCTTTCATCCCCAGGATAAATCCCACTTGGTCATTGTGTACAATCTTTCTAATGTAATGCTGGATCCGATTTGTCTGAATTTTGTTGAAGGTTTTAGCATCTATGGGAATCACTGCCACTACAATGGAGAGCTGCTGTGCAGCAGACACCCCTATGGAGCAGGCCTTGCTTTAGTGGGGCTTTGTTGATCAGAGAGTCTGCCCCTTGAGTGTGTCTCTTATGGATGTGGAGTTGTAAGCTGCTATGGTATGACTGACCACTGGGTACACTGGCTCTTGTGTCTCCAGGGAGGTGTAAAGTCAGCCTCTGTCTGGAGCCACCCAGCAGGATCTACAGAGAGATCTGCAGATTCTCTTCTTTGTATTGGGTTGGTGGTGCCACGATGAGGCCCAGATATGAAGCAAGGAAGGCTAGTGCTGGTGCCATGTCTTGGGCCTTTTATTGATAGGTTTGCGGCTCTCTGACCCAACTGCAACTTGTTTGACAGGTTTTAGCCTGAGGAAGGACAGGCCATTCATATATAGAAGCTGCTGCAGGGAGGTTGGGTGGAGTTGTAAAGTGGATGGGGTGAGTTTTCAGGCAATCACCAGGGCACAGCAAACAGAAATGGTAGCCAGTCAGCCTTGCGACCTGAGAGGTCCCAGCATAGGTATAATGACTGCTGGAAGCACCTCTGTCAGGGAGAAAGCCGCCTCCGAGTTCCTGCTCTGATGTCAGTCAGTCCAGTTTCCCTTCTTATGTTGTGTTGGTCCCCTTCCATCTGATCCCTCTCGAGCCTCACCTGGCACTGGAGCTTAGAGGAAGCCGGAGATTATAAATTCAGTTCATGGTGCTGACATTGTAGGAGGAGCAGCTGGGTCTTCTGCAGCCTCTGTGTTACTGAGACCCAGTCTGCACTGGTTTTTATAGCCCGTAGTTCTTACTGTCTGTGGGGACTTCTTTTCCCTTCTCTGGGACCCTCCGCTGGGCATCCGCTGTGGGACTGAGACCCCTTGCTCCTCCAGGTGACCTCTGCAGAGAAGACCTCCCTCCCAATTAAAAAAGTGGCCCACATCGCTACATGACCTTCTGTGCTTCCGCCCTTCCTACCAGTCTCAGTATGCTTTCTTCTTTACTTATCCAATTGTAAGACTTCCACTCAGCCAGCTTTCCAGCAATTCTGGCTGATGGTTGTTCTGTATTTTAGTTGTAATTTTGATGTGGTTGTGGAAGGCAGCAAGTATAGGCCTTTGCCTACGCCATCATCTTGTATTTACTCTTCCATAAATTTCCTAAATTAAATTCTTTATTCTTCTTTTATCTTCACCTGAATAGTGAGAATATTTTTTACATTGATTTTTTTTTTCTTGAGAGAGAGAGAGAGTAAAAGAGAGGCAAGGCAAAAGAGTGAGAGAAATATCAATTGGTTGCCTCCCAGATATGACCCCACTAAGAGGGGGAATCAAACCCATGACCTGCCAGTGTGTAGGCAGGCACTCTCAGCACTGAGCGACATGGACCAGGGCTATTTATTTCTTCTTTCAATTATGTATTTATTATTTTTACAATATATTTTGTTGATTTCAGAGAGGAAAAGGACAGACAGAAACAGGAATAATGAGAATCATTGACCTGCCTGTTCCTGCACACCCCCACTAGAGATTGGGCTGGCAACCTGTGTATGTCCCCTGACAAGGAATGGAATTGTGATCTCCTACGTCGATGCTCAATCACTGAGCCATACTAGGTAGCCTTTATTTACTGATTTTAGAGACAGGAAGGGAGACAGAGGAAGGGAGGGAAACATTGGTCTGCTGTTCTACCCATCTTAGCATTTGGCTGTCCCCTGCATGTGCCCTGATGAGGCATCAAACCCACAACCGTGCTGCATCAGGACCACACACTCTACAAGAAAGCTACCTTGCCAGCGGTTTGAATTTGCTTATTAATTTCAGAAGTTCATATGGGATCTTGACAAATTTCTCTATGGAGGTCATGTTGGCTTCTAGTGTGAGGTGTAATATCTTACCTTTCATTTCTTTTTTCCTTTATCTGAAGCTTGTTTGTATGTTTTTTCCTGTAGTCTAGCTCAAGGTTTGCCAATTTTTGTATTTTTTTTTAAATACCTGTTAGGTATTCCTTAATTTTGTCTTGTCTCCCTCTTATTGATGCTTGTTCAAATATTTATTGTTTCTTTCCTTTGCAGCCTTTGGGTTTACTTTCTTGGTTTGTTCCTAGATTCCTGCAATTGCAGTTTAGGTTTTTTGAGGTTTTTTTCATAATGTAGGCATTTATCCCTATAAAATTTCCTCTTAGAATTCCATTTTCTGAATTTTATACATGATTTTTGTAGTTTGTCTTTTTATTTACCCTGACTCTAGACTTTTTTTTCAGTTCTGTTTTGTGTTTGGCTACCTTGAATTTCTTAATTTACTAGCTGTACCTGGCCACACGTTACTGTGGCTCAATCTGGTTAAACGGAAAATAAAGAAAAGAGAAAGCATACATTTCTAAAATGTTTAATTGCACAATGCTTGTGGGTATACAATGCGCCCTTCCGGGTGGCTGCCCCTGGCACGCCACCACCCCACCCTGCCAGGCTGATCTGGTGCTGCACACGTGCACCTCTGTAGCCCAGGCCCCCCAACGCCGGCCTGCACCCCTGCTTCCCACCAGCAGCCCGCACCGAGTGCCCGAAGTGGCCCAGCTGCTCCCGACTCCTGCTGGCAGGGGCCCTCACCGAGCCGCGCAAAAGCCAGAGGAAAAAGGAGCCGAGGAATATCCCCTGCAAGCCCTTGGCCACCGGCATGGGGGGGACTGCGGCAGTCACCCGAGCCCCAACCCCTGCCCGAGGCCCAGCCCCACGCTGGTTGATATTTCGCAACATGATAATTGGCATGCCGATTGAATTCCATCCCTGGCAGATCGAGTGAATTCCAAAATTCTGTCGGATAATTAACCGCTTCATCTGCTTCCACAACAGTGTTGACAGACTTGTGACTGCCTAACTTTGAACAGTCAAGTTTGTAGCCTGTGTTGCTTTTATGTCCAACAGATGGCGCTGTTTTTCCAAAAAAGCATGTTTTTACCTGTTTTTATTTTTATTTTTAAAAAAAGCATGTTTTTTACCTGTCACAGGTGTGACATCTATATAATGTAGGTATATAAAAACACGCACATGTTCGAATGCAACGTTGTGTGAAAATTTCAAAGCAATCGGTGAAGAACTTTCGGAGATTTGAGATTTTGAACAAATGAACATTTACATTTTTATTTATATAGGTTATTAGTTGCAGATAGTGCAGATAGACAGAGACAGAGACAGAGACAGAGAGGAACATCACTGTGAGGGCATAACATCCATCGGCTCCCTTCGGCCCACAAGTGAACTATAAATGGAACCCACATACTGACATGTGCCTTGATTGCGAATTGAATCCTCGACCCTTTCGTACACAGGACGATGCTCCAACCAACTGAGCCAAACTGGCCAAGGCATTCTGTGGTTTTTAAACACAAAAGTTTCCAGTATTCTTTGAAGAACAGGCCACTTTGGTCAATGATAGCAGAAGCACAGGGGCTGCTGGAGGTAACTCTGACCCTTGATTTTGACTGTAGGTATCTTCAAATATGTTTGTTCACCCAGTCTTTTCCAGGAATCCTTTCTGTACAGTTCTCCTTTATTTGTTTTCTTTAATATTGTTTCTCTTCATGGTACTTTTATTCCCAATTTCTACAGGGTTTTTGTTCATAGAGAGCTGTCTACTTACACTGGGTGGGGGAGATGCTCATATCTCTGATCCTGCCATCATCTTGCTGATGTCACTCACATAGGACTTTTTTTTTAATCTCATTTGTCCTTTGTTGTTCTACCACAGTGTTGACCATCCACGTTTTCTGTTTTTCTTTGAAGATTTGCATCGTGTATCCTAGGCAATAGGTCAAGTGGGATTTAAGAGGAAGAATCATTTGCGTATCACAGAAGAAACTCGACTTTATGAATGGCACTGCGGGCCCACGGGCGGTCTTGCCTCGGTGAAGGGTCACTGGGGAGGAATTCTCGGTTTCCTTTGTTACATTCGTAGCTAGAAACCCAGTGTTTTCTTACAATTGCCCATTCCTCGCCTAATTATGCATATTTTTGCCTATTGTTCATACTTTACCAACTACTTAGTTCTCATAGTGATAATTTCTTCTCGGGTTCCCAGCTCACGGATAACCTCTGCCTCTTCCACAGGTCTCTCTTTACTGCACTGCCACATGGGTCCATGCCTGCAGCCGCTTGAAGTGCACACCTATTATTATAATTACTTGGAAAATCATGTGCTCTGATATAATTAATTTTGATGGTTTTGAGCAGCTTTACATTATTATGCACAAACTCACATGGCCAGCCAGGTAAAGTCCTAAAGGAAGCCGTTTGTGCAGGAACAATGAGTAGAGCCCTCCTCTCTTCTTTGTATCCCACCCTGTCCCTCTCTTGGTGAGTTTTTCATCATCAACTGATTTTGGGGGCCTTGTTATTTATAACAGCAATTTCCTCAGAGTCTAACTTACTCGTCTTGAAAATCTTTCTACGGATTCATGGCCAGGCATGACAGATAAACATTTGTGGTGAAGATATTCTGTTTTCATAAGGTCAACATGTATTTCACCTTCGTTTCCCTTTGTTCAGGCTGCTGCTGTGGAGCAGAGAATGTGGAGGCACCTACTGAAGATAATGTTTCTGTAGGAATGTCACAGGCAAGGAATCCGAAGGTAGCCTTGTCTTCCCAGAAGAGCCACCCCTGTGAGAGTTGTGGGCTAGTCCTGGGAAACATTTTCCACATGATGGAGCTGCAGGGAACACAACATGGACAGATGCTGTTGAGGTGTGGGGCGTGTGCAAAACGATTTTATTTGTGTGCAAAATTTCATCAACAGCATGTGAGAAAGAAGACTTTCAATACAGGTGTGGACAGGATCTCACTTGCAAACAGCTTCAAGTTCAGTGAGTCCCAGAATCGTTTCACATGCGGGGAGGTTGGGCAGGGTGTCCATTCCGGGTCAGGTCATCTCTACCTAAAGGCTACTCAGACCAGGGACAGTCCAAATGCTATTTTGACGCCTCAGATGATGTTTGAAAGGGGAAAAAATTATTACACCAGAAAAGGATGTAAGAAAGACCTTAATTGCAAACACAGATTTATTCAGGAAAAAGGTGTCCATGCAGGATGTTGGTGTTTTGTGTGCTCTGAATGTGGAATATATTTTACCAAATTTTCTAGCTTTCAGTATCCACAGAGAGGTCACATTGGAGAAAGACCTTATGAACACAGTGACTGTGGAAAAGCTTTTACTAGTAACAGTTCCCTCCATTATGATCAGAGAGTTCGCACAGGAGAAAGGCCTTTTGAGTACAACGAGTGCAGGAAACCTTTTACCAATAGCAGTTACCTTCATTGTCATCAGAGCGTTCACAGGGGAGAAAAGCTTTACAAATGTAGTGAATGCGGGAAAGCTTACACCAGTAGCACTAAACTTTGTCGTCATCAGAGAGTGCACACTGGAGAAAGGCCTTATCACTGCAGTGAATGTGGGAAATCTTTTATCACTAGCTCGGAACTTCATTGTCATCAGAGAGTTCACACTGGGGAAAAACCTTATAAATGTAGTGAATGTGGGAAATCTTTCAAAAGTAGCAATGGTCTACAATATCATCAGAGAGTTCACACTGGGGAAAAACCTTATAAATGCAGTCAATGTGGGAAATCCTTTACAGGTAGCACTGCGCTTCATTGTCATCAGAAAATTCACAGTGGAGAAAAGCCTCATAAATGTGGTGAATGTGGGAAATATTTTACCTGGAGCACTGCCCTTCTTCGACATCAGAAAGTTCACACTGGAGAAAAGCCATATCAATGCAGTGAATGTGGGAATACTTTCAAAAGTAGAAACGGTCTCCGATATCATCAGAGAGTTCACACAGGAGAAAAACCTTATAAATGCATTGAGTGTGGGAAATCTTTTACAAGCAGCCCTGGTCTCCAATATCATCACAGAGTTCACACCGGAGAAAAGCCTTATAAATGCAGTGAATGTGGAAAGTCTTTTACAATGAGCACTGGTCTCCAATATCATCAGAGAGTTCACACAGGGGAAAAGCCTTATAAATGCAGGGAATGTGGGAAAACTTTCACATGTACCAGTGGTTTCCAATATCATCAGCGAGTTCACACTGGAGAAAAACCTTATACATGCAGTCAATGTGGGAAATCTTTTACCGGTAGCAGCGACCTTCATTGCCATCAGAGAGTTCATACTGGAGAAAAGCCTTATAAATGCAGTGAATGTGGGAAATCTTTAAAAAGTAGCAACGGTCTCCAGTATCATCAGAGAGTTCACACAGAGAGAAAGCCATTATGAGTACAATCTAAATTTGCTCTGCACAATGTGTCCAAATGTGAGAAATTTCTTAGATGTATAGGAAATGTAGTTTCTTAGTTAGGTCTTAGCAATTGTATAAGAAATTTTGTGAAGTACCTTTTGTCTAAATTGTATCTCTTACATTTAATCACCCAGATTATTTAAACTCCCCATAAGTGTTTTTCTTATTGTGTTTGTTTTTATGTTTAATTCATATATCTATGTTGCACTTTCCAATAAACAGAGCCGTGTTTCCAAACTTATAAGATCTATGTCATTGCATTTTTCTTTTGCTGAAGGCATTTCACTTGAACCATGTATAAGGCCCCTAGAGATGGCATCGATCACCATCCTCATGTGCCCAGGGAAACTAACTCTGTTGTCTACTTTGTTGAAGAAAATTAGGAATAACTGAGCCCCTGTTTCATAATTACTTTCCCTCTCACCAGTTGGCACATAGGACTGATTAGTGTTGGCCCCAGAAAACATAGTATTTTAGAGGGACTGCCATTCTCAAGGTCACAATTTCCCTACATGCCAGTGATGAATTTATTGAGTGCATAAGTTATCAATGCAAGAATTGCCAGTTTCATGTCTCTTTCCTTTGTAAAATAATGAAGGCTCTTTCCTAAGGCTTTTTGAATCTTGGGTGTTCTATTTATTCTGTGGGTTAACTTATAAGGAGATCGGGGCTCTCCAAGCATGATAAGGTGAAAAACTTTTATGGGGTCTCAAACATTCTTTGCTTTTCAGGGAACCATATGGTGCCGATATTAGCTCAGCAGTGTTTGCCAAATTTACATTGCTGCCCATATTTTCCTAGGAAATGCTTTGGCCTCTGTATTCCTCATGTGAAGACGGATGCTTTGGGACACAGTGATCACTCCTCAGAGGGGGTAGCTGTGACAATCACAAGTATATCTTCTAGCAGCATGAATTTTTTCTTGTTTTCAAGGGATGCCCATATGCTTTGAAGGGAACCTCCTGCCCAGGTCTTGCAGAGGACCATGTGCCCTCCTGCCTACAATTCCATGGGTGATGGTCACTGGTTGGAGGACCATCAATTAGGAGAAATCCTTTCACTGCAGAAATACTGACCTAATGACTTTTGGAGGGGATTGCAGCCCATTAGATGGAATGTTCCTCATCTAAACGTGCATCCAGGAATGTTTCTGAGGAAAAGACTATAGGAGCATGTGTACACAGATGTGAGGATCTCCAGGCATGTTTATCTTCTGTGGACACAGCCATTGTCATTGAATATAATCAAGAGGTTTGTGGCTTCCTGTATCCTCTCAGAAGTTCCCCTCAGAGCCATTGGTGAGCTGGCAGAAAAGGAAGGTCAAAAGCAAAGGCTGTCTAGTCCAGGGCTGTGGCTTTTGTGACCCAGCCAGCATTCTTGCTGGTTTGGGTGAAAGTTCTTCATTGTGTCTTACGTTTTCTGTCACTGAGACGAGACTCTCACCCAGAGAGCAGAAGAAGGTGGATTGAATGTAGATTTGCCAAACCTACTTTTCCAATATACTTGAACGTATACATTTTTAAATTTTGAACCATTTTTAAAAGCTTTAATTAGTAAAATATGTGTTTCGTATAGTATTTTTAAATCTTCATGTGTGCATGAATCTGAAACCTTTATTGTAGTCACAGTACCGATTTTATCTGTCACTGTGTAATTGCTTGATGACCTTTTTAAATCTGTTCCTGTTCTTCACAGCTTTCCTAGGAACCATGGATTTACATTCCATTTTAATAGAGAACTTTGCTTTTTTCTTAGTATTTCTCTGCTTTAAATTATGTTCCATAAATACTTGGGGTTTAATTAAAGAGATATTAGTAACTCATCTTTTTTTCTGATATTCTTACCTTTGAATATATCACCAATAGCTTACCCATTTTTATGAATATTTGGTTATTTCTAATAAATTAGACCTTTATTAAAAATTGAGTGCCTAATTTGAGTCGTTGAGTATTTGAATGTTTAAATTTACAAAGATTAGCACCTTGTGGTCTAAACTGAATATATCACCATGGGTGTTGTGATTCAGTTGGTTGGGTGTGATCCCAGTTACAGAAGGGTTGCCTGTTGAATTGCTTGGGCGTGTGCCTGAGTTGTGGACTAGCTTCCCAGAATAGGGTGTGCAGGAGTTGGCTGGTCTATGTTGCACTCTTGCATTGTGTTTCTCTCCCTCGCCCTTTTCTCTCCAAAAATTAATAAAATTGCCCGTCTGGCATTGAGCTTTGACCTACGAACCAGGTGATTAAGAGTCGATTCCATGTCAGGGTATATTCCCGAGTTGCTGCTCAAACCGAGTGTGGGCTGTGCAGGAGGCAGCCAGTCAGTGATTCTCTTTCATCTTTGGTGCTTCTCTCTCTCTCTTCCTTTCTGAAGTTAATAAATATATATTTTAAAAATCAATAAACTATTCTCAAAAATACAAGTAAGCTGATTGTTCGTATTGACCTTTTCCCACCAGTGTGTAGAGTATTCACATGCTCTTCATCCTACAGTAGTGGTCGCCAACTGGTGGTCCCTGAGGTCTGAAAGGTGGGCAACCACTGTCCTAGAAATTTTTTCTTTGGCCAATCAATCTTTATTTAAAAACTAGTGGCTCAGTGCACGAAATCATGCACATTGAAAGGAAATTAATTAGAAGTAATATTTTAATATCACTGTTCAACCTTACTCTATAATAGAAGTGTCAGAGATGAAAGAAAGTTAAAGTGTACATGAAAGTAATATATAAATTGATTAGTAAATAAACAGCAACATGATATAACAATAGAGACATGATATACAAATAACAAAAATGATATAAAAACAAAAACATGTAAAACAATATTCATAGAAAACAATGACTGATAACTTGATTAAATTTCTAACACTGAGGCCAGTGTCAGATGGGGACAATTCAATTCTTGAAATCAGAACAACCTCTCCTCTGCAGATCCTGTTAATTACAATGATTCTCAACTTTCTGGCCCTTTAAATACAGTTCCTCATCGTGTGACCCAAACATAAAATTATTTTTGTTGCTACTTCATAACTGTAATGTTGCTACTGTTATGAATCATAATGTAAATATCTGATATGCAGGATGGTCTTAGGCGACCCCTGTGAAAGGGTCATTCGACCACCAAAGGGGTCATGACCCACAGGTTGAGAACCGCTATGTTAATACTTCAGCTTTGATTATGTTACGTTGCAATCTTTTTATAGCAAATCTAGTACCATTACAAAGACCCCATTTACTATCAAGATTTCTCAGTAGCGTGATGATTGCACCTACTTTCAATTCTAATTTATGACACAGCATTCCTGAAGGAGTAATATTTTTTTAAGAAATTCGATGGGAAAGTTTTTCTTTTTGACATCATCCATTGAATCTATAAATTATTGTCGATTACACTGTTGTCTCTGAGTCTTAATGGAATATCTGTTCCCCAGCCCTTTTCACCATGTGAGAAAAGAATAGGATACATTATTGCATCTCATGCAGGAAACATGATACTGATTTTATTTTAGTGACCTGCGGATTACTGAGATCTGGTTTACAATGAATGAGCAAGTCCCTTTCAAAAGGAGGTCCTTCATTTTCCTTTCTGAATATGATGGCAACTTCGGTTACACAGGGATAATTATATTTACCTGAATCACTATTGTGATTGAATTTAATCACCAGTTACTTCCATGCGACACTGCTGCTTTCTTTCAGCCTCAGAATGTCAACAAAAACAACCAAATTCACGATGAACAATGACAGATCGGGATACATGTGTGCGATTGGCGCCAGCATGAGCTTTATATGTATCTTACATGTGTGAGTCAGCTTAGCCTTTTATACATATAGAATAATCTTGCTTAATTAGACCTGCTTTCTGATGTAGCATATGCCCTTGACCAGAATCAAACCCGTGACCCTTCATGACGCTCTTATCTACTGAGCCGAATGGCTAGGGCAAGGGGCTGTTTTTAAAAGTCAATGTTAGTTTGGTATCCAGGAAACAGTCTGATAGATAGATGTATAGGCAGGTGTCTTCATAGTATTTTTCCCAAGCCTATTAAATATACTTAGAGCAGAATTTGTGAAGAGTTCAGAACAAGCTTGTTTGAAGGAGTGGAAGGAAGGAAACTTGGTACCAACTGGAGACTCCTTGGTGTGAATTATTCCTGAAGTTTGACCATAGCAGGGAGGAAGGGTATATAATAATGTAGCCTTGACAGTAGCTTATCTTGTTCAGCAGTTTGAACAGAGGTGCTGTTTGAATTAGAGGAGCCAACAGTCTTGGAATTTAATTAGCCGGTGCACCTCATAAATTGTGGAAGGCCACAGCAAAGAAAAAGCAAGACCTTTTTCTTGTCTTTAAAAATACCTCCACCACATTTAGAACCTAGGGCTTTATTGACCTGAAGTGTGAGTACTTCTAAGAGACCAAATAAACTGGGACACCAGCAATACCTGGAGCATTGTGTTCAAGAGGATGCCAGCAATGGGTGTTGAAGTAAATAAAACACTCAGTGAAATTTCTCCTCAACTCACAGGTTCTAACTCCTCCCCATGGACAAAACTGATGGCCCGTAGTAAACCTAGCTCAGGGAGCCTGGCATGGCATGCTGAACCTTATAAACTCACAGGCCAAAAGTCACCTTATAGGATGGTTTGAAGTTAAAACGTTCTAAGTAAAAAAATAAAAATAAAAAAAGTGAGTCACAGGATTAGTCATGTCCTACCCTTGGTTTTGTTTGTTTGTTGATTGTGTGTGTTTTGCAAATCTTTACCTTATTGATCCTGTTTATTGTCTTTTTGCACCGAGGATAACCTACTTTTGGATTTCCAGGGGAATTTCTTTTTTTATAGATTCCTAAGGGCACAATCTCCCAACGCAGAAGACCACAGAGCCCAAATTATTATTGTTATTGTGTTAAATACTAAGTGTTGGCTATTTGATAACATCTAAAAATAAGTTTGTGTCTTCTTTTTTACTTTTTATCCAATCCCAGAGATTTCCCTCTTCAGTCTCCCGCTCTCTAATTTATCACCAGCAAATTGCATGTAACCTCCTTATGTCTTCTCCTTCAAGTCTATTGTATTAAAAAATGTGCAAAACTGCCATCATCTGGAGCATTACTCAATCTATTGTTTTGCCTCTTGACATTTGTCGCTGGGGTGGGTCTGGTAAACTTAGAAAAATTCTCCACAAGTTTGGACATTTCTTGTTTCCATGTCTCTGGATCCGCTCCATTCGTCAGTTGATTTTGTTAATTAGCTTCCATATATGAGATCAAGTGATACTTCTCTTTCTCTGACTGACTTATTTTACTTAGCATGATGCTCTCCAGGTCCCTCCATGCTGACTGAAAGGGTAAGAGATTCTTCTTTTTTACTGCTGCATAGTATTCCATGCTATAAATGTACCACAGCTTTTTTTTATTTCATTGCTTAAAGTATTACAACAAGTGATAGATAAGTATTACAACAGATGATAGATAGATCTCCATTTTTTCCCCTTGCCCTTCCCCCCCTCCTCCCTAACCCCCAGTTTCCTGTGTCCACTGATCATGCTCCTATGCATGCATGCAAGTCTTTCAGTTGATCTCCCAACTCCCCCCCAACCATCCCCAGCCTTCCAGCTGTAGGATGATAGTCTGTTCAAGGCTGCTCTGTCTCTGTA
>PVJC01037509.1:0-17178 GCA_004026665.1 Murina feae | reverse complement strand
TCATTCAAAATAGACAGTCAAATAAAGAGCTTGCTGGGCCAAAAAAAAAAAAAAAAAAGGCTAAAGAAATACATCACCACCACACCATCATTACAAGAAATGCTAAATGGACTACTATAATGAGGAGATGAAATAGAGTGAGAATTCTAGGCATACAGAATTAAAATGACAATAAATAAATACCTATCAATAATATCTGTAATGTAAATAGATTAAATGCTCTAATCAAAAGACATAGGGTAGGTGAATGGGTACAAAAACATGACCCAACTATATGATGTCTACAAGAAACCCATCTCAGAACAAAAGTCCTAACATAGAATGAGAGTGAAGGGATGGAAAAAATTTTCCCATGCAAACGGAAAAGAAAAAATCCTGGATTAGCAATACTCATATTGAACAAAATAGACTTCAAAATGAAGACCATCTCAAGAGACAGCAAAGGTCACTACATAATACTAAAGGGATCAATCCAGCAAGAGAATATAAGTCTGGTAAATGTATATGCACCCAATATAGGAGTACCCAAATATATTTTTTTAAAAACTTTTAGAAGTCTTTATGGAGAAATGAATAACAATACAATTAAAAT
Organism: Murina feae; assembly: GCA_004026665.1. Lineage (NCBI taxonomy): Eukaryota > Metazoa > Chordata > Mammalia > Chiroptera > Vespertilionidae > Murina > Murina feae. The sequence goes on along the minus strand of PVJC01037509.1, from coordinate 16,586 downwards.
AGGGGCCTTTAACACCCCATTGACTTCACTGGATAAATCATCCAGACAAAACATTAACAAGGAAACAGTGACTCTAATAGGCACACTGGATCAGATGGGTTTAATTGACATTTATAGAACATTTCACCCCAAAGTTGCAGAATATATATGCTTCTCAAGTGCATATGGATCATTCAAAGGATAGACCACATGTTAGGACACAAAACAAGTCTCTACAAGTTCAAGACTGAAATCATATCAAGCATCTTCTCAGATCACAGTGGAATGAAATTAGAAATCAAAAACAGTAAAAATACCCCAAAACACTCAAACACATGGAGGCTAAATAACATGTTATCAAACAATGAATGAGTTACCAATAAGATCAAGAAAGAAGTCAAAAATTTCCTGTGAACAAATGAAAGTGAACACACAAACACCCAAAATCTCTGGGACACAGCAAAAGCAGTCCTGAGAGGGAAGTTCATAGCACTACAGGCTTACCTCAACAAAAAAACAATGAACTATTTAACCCTACTACTTAAAAAACTAGAAAGATAACAAGAAAAGCCCGAAGTAGAAGGAAGTAAATAATAAAGATTAGAGCAGAAATAAATAACATAGAGACTAAAAAACAATATCCAAAAAAAAAATCAATGAAATCAAGAGCTGGTTCTTTGAAAGGATAAACAACGGATTGATGAACCGTTAGCAAGACTCATCAAGAAACAAAGAGAGGACCAAATAAACAAAATCAGAAATGAAAGCAGGGAAGTAACCACTGACACCACAGAAGTACAAAAGATTGTAAGAAAATACTATGAACAACTATATGCCAACAAGCTGGACAACGAGGATGAAATGGACAAATTCCTACAATCTCCCAAAACTGAAAAAGGAATAATCAGAAAACCTGATTAGACCAATAACAACTGGTGAAATAGAAGCAGCAATCAAAAAAACTCCCAGCAAACAAAACTCAAGTCAGGATGGCTTTACAGGGGAATTTTACCAAACATTCAAAGAAGAACTAACACCTATATTCCTCAAACTATTGCCAAAAATCCAAGAGGAAGGAACACTTCCAAGCTCTTTTTATGAGACCATCGTTATCCTAATTCCAAAACCAGATAAAGACAGAGAATTACAGGCCGATACCCTTGATGAATACGGATGCTAAAATCCTCAATAAAATATTAGCAAATTGCATCCAGCAATATATTAAAAAGATCATACATCATGACCAAGTGGGATTTATTCCAGGGATGCAAGGCTGGTACAATATTCGCAAATCAATAAGTGTGATACATCACATAAAGAAATTAAAAGACAAAAATCACATGATCATATCAATAGATGCAGAAAAGTCACTTCACAAAATCCAACTCCCTTCTTTTGATAAAAACTCGCAACAAAGTGGGAATAGCATATCTCAACATGATAAAGACCATATACAACAAACCTACAGTGGACATCATACTCAATGGGCAAAAACTAAAACCATTTCCCCTAAGAAAAGGAACAAGACAGGGATGTCTGCTTTCACCACTCTTATTCAACATAGTACTGGACGTCCTAGCCACAGTGATCAGGCAAGAAGAAGAAATAAAAGGCAAACAAATTGGAAAGGAGAAAGTAAAACTCATTATTCACAGATGACATGATATTATACATAAAAAATCCTAAAGACTCCACCAAAAAACTACTAGATTTAATAAATGAATTTGGTCAGTGGACAGAGTGTCAGCCTGTGGACGGAAGGGTCCTGGATTCAATTCTGGCCAAGGGCATGTACCTCAGTTGCAGGCTCCTCCGTAGGCAAGACTTGCCTAATGAAAATGCCATATTTTGTGTATTTTTGTTCAGCTAAGAGGTAGGGAAAAAATGTTACTGCTTGTTAAGTTCTTGACATTAGTTCTCACCAATGTAAGAATAAGTAAATAAAACTTGAATTTTTCAAAAAATGGAAAAAAAGGTAATAAAAATAAATAAATAAATTTAGCAATCTAGCAGGATACAAAATCAACACCCCAAAAAATCAATGGCTTTTTTTATATACCAATAATGAATTCTCAGAAAGACAAACTAAACAAACAATCCCATTTACCATTGCAACAAAAAAATTAAGATACTTAGGAATAAACTTAACCAAGGAGGCAAGAGACCTATGCTCAGAAAACTACAGAATGTTGAAAAAAGAGACAGAAGAAGATATAAACAAATGGAACAATATACTGTGTTCATGAATTGGTAGAATCAACATCATTAAAATGCCCACACTAGGCATTCTACAGATTCAATGCAATCCCTGTTAAAATACCAAAGGCATACTTCACAGAGCTAGAACTCCAAAAATGTATATGGAATCAAAAAAGACCCCAAATAGCTGCAGCAATCTTGAGAAAGAAGAACAAAGTTGGAGGGATCACAACCAGATATCAAGTTATACTACAAAGCCACTGTAATCAAAACAGCTTGGTACTGGCACAAGAACAGGCATATAGGTCAATAGAACAGAACAGAGAACCCAGAAACCAACCCAAGCCATTTTGCTCAATTAATATTTGACAAAGAAGGCAAGACTAATGGAGTCAAAGACAGACTCTTCTATAAATGGTTTCAGGAAAATTGGACAGGCACATGCAAAAAACTGAAACTATACCACCAACTTACACCATACATACACAAGAATAAACTCGAAATGGATAAAAGTCTTAAGTATAAGTCAGGGAACCATAAAAATTCTAGAAGAAACTATAGGCAGAAAAATCTCAGACATTTCTCATAGAAATATGTTTATGGATACATCTCCTAGGGCAAAAGAAACTAAGGAGAAAATAAACAAATGGGACTACATCAAAATAAAAAGCTTTTGCACAGCAAAAGAAACCACCAACAAAATGAAAAGGAAGCCCACTGTATGGGAGAAAATATTTGGCAGGGATACATCTGATAAAGGGTTAATATCCAAAATACATAAGAAACTCATACAACAGAAGGAATACGACAATGAAATTAAAAAATAGGCAAAGGACCTAAATAGACACTTTCCCAAAGTAGACATACAGATGGCCAAGAGACATATGAAAAAATGCTCAAAGAAACTGATCATCAGAGAGATGCAAATTAAAATGACAATGAGATATCACCTCACACCTCTCAGAATGGCTGTCATCAACAATTCACAAGTGCTGGCCAGGATGTGGAGAAAAGGGATCCCTAGTTCACTGCCTGTGGGAGTGAGACTGGTGCAACCATAATGAAAAACAGTATGGAGTCTCCTCAAAAAATTAAATATGAAACTGCCATCTGACCCAGTGATCCCACTTCTAGGAATGAATCTCGAGAAACCCTAAAACACCAATCAAAAAGAATGTGTGCACCCCTGTGTTCATAGCAGCACAATTTACAATAGCTAAGATCTGGAAACAGTCCATGTCCATCAGTAGATGAAGTGGATTAAAAAAAAGCTGTGGTACATTTATACCATGGAATGCTGTGAAGCAGTAAAGAGGATCTCTTACCCTTTGAGACAGCATGGAGGGACTTGGAGAGTATCATGCTAAGTGAAATAAGTCAGTCAGAGAAAGACAAGTATCACATGATCTCACTCATATGTGAAATCTAAGTAACAAATAAACTAATGAACGGAGTGGATCCAGAGACATGGAAGCATGGAACGGAGTGGGGAACTTCAGAGGAAAGGCAGAGGAGGGTGAGAGGTAATCAGCCAAAGCGTTTATATTCATATATGCATCACCCACGGACACCGACAATAGGGTACTAAAGGCCTGGGGAAGGAAGCAGGGGCGGGTAGAAGGAGTCAATGGAGGGAAGGGATGGAGACATATGTAATACTTTCAACAATAAAGAATTATTTTTTAAGTAGAAATATTTAATTCCCTTCCCACTCACCCCATTTATACACATACACACACATATGCATGCACACACACAAGCCTGGTTCTTCCTCTTGTATTCAAATTATCGATTTGAAAACCTGAAAGCTATCTTCAGCTTCTTTCTCCTCTATAGATCATCAAATACTATTAACTCTTCCTCCTATTGTATTATTTATGTATTTACTAGAGGCCCGGTGCATAAAAATTCATGCACTGGAGGGGGGGTCCCTCAGCCTGGCCTGCCCCCTCTCACACTCCGGGAGCCCTCAGGGGCGGGAGGCGACCTGACGATCAGGGCAAGGCATGCCTCATCACACCTCTGCTACTGCCACTGCTGGCAATGCAAGCCTCGGCCGGCCCTGGTTACCTGAGCTTCAGGCGGCCCTGGGCAGCTGGGCAGCCACCATCGGAGGCTTGCCTGTGCCTTGGGATGGCCCTGGGTGGTTGGGGGGCTGAGGGAACTGGGAACTCCGGAGGCCGTTGTGTGGAGCTGCCGGGCCTGCTGTCCCAGCGGGGCTGAGGGGACTGGGTGCTGCCATCTTTGAGGGTCAATTAGCATATTCCCTCTTTATTAAATAGGATACTCCACTTCATTCAATTTAATGAATATATAAGAATGTCTACATTGAAAAAATATCTTTTACAATAAGAAAAAAACAAAATTCTGAGATGAAGTTGGTGTGCAAAATGCAGCCCACTTAGATTCTGCACACATGCAAAATGACTATAAACATGGTCCCTGAGATCTTAAGCAGAGCCTCAAGGGATGCTATTCAAAACTTCTAACATATAATTTGAAAAATCACTTGTCATTACCAAGAACCATAAAAATCTTGCCTAAGTAAAAAATGCAAACAATGGCAACACAAAATGGCCATCGGTGTAGAAATTATTTCATAAGGATGTTGCAGCAGCTATCATAAAAACGTTCCAACAAGCAATTATAAACACCCTTGAAACAAATTTTTTATCATCTAATAGTACTTTATTTTTTACTTTATTTTTTGTTGTTGACACTACTGCAAATGTCCCCATTTTCCCCTCCTTTTCCCACTCCCATCCAGCCCACACCACCCCTTCCCTCTGGCCCTCACCACACTGTTGTCTGTGTCCATGGACTATGCGTATATGTTCTTTGGCTAATCCTTTCACCTTCTTTCACTCAGTGCTCCCTTCCCCTCCCCTCTGACAGCTGTCAGTCTGTCCCATGTATCCATGCCTCTGTGAAATAAATGTTTTAAAAATGAACTCAGCAGAGAAATTGAAAATACAAGAAGAAGAAAATTAATAACTAAAAATAAAATAATGAAAACTCACTGGGTAGGTCTACCAACAGAACGGAGATCGCAACACTTGTGGGAAATAACAAAAGATCTTAACATTCTTTTTTTATAATTATTATATATGTCTCCTTTTTCTCCCATTGACTTCTCCCCAGCACTCTCACCCCACAGCACATGCCCTCGCCCCCCTACTGTCTGTGTCTATTGGTTATGCTTATATGCATGCATACAAGTTCTTTAGTTGATCTCTTACCCCCACCTCCCCTGCCTTCCCTCTGAGGTTTGATGGCCTGTTTGATGCTTCTCTGTCTCTGGATGTATTTTTGTTCATCAGTTTATGTTGTTCATTGTATTCCACAAATGAGTGAGATCAAGTGATATTTATCTTTCTCTGGCTGGCATTTCGCTTAGCATAATGCTCTCCATATCCGTCCATGCTTTTCGAATGGTAAGAGTTCTTTTTTTTTTTATAAGAGATCTAACTTTCCTGTCATCAAAGCCCCAAAGGGAGATAACAAGGAGTGGGGGGGGGGGGGCAATATTTGAAGAAATCATGATTAAAGACTTCCTAAATTTAGTGGAAGACCTAAACATGCAATTCAAGAAACCAGATCAACCTCTAACACAATAAGCCCAAAGAATGTCATGCTCGGACTTATCACAACCAACTTTCTAACACTAAGGACAAAAGAGGGAAATCTTGAAAACATTCAGAGACAAGCAGCACCTATAGAAGAACAACAAATAGAATGACAGTGGATTTCTCCACTGATTTCTTCATCAAAAATCATGAAGCTGAAAGAAAGTGGAACAACATTTTTCAAGTCCTGAAAGACAAAAACCCAGTTTATAGTCAGAAAAAATATCCTAAGGAATCTACAAAAACATTCTTAGAACTATTGAGCTTAGCAAAGTCACCAAATATGTACAAATCAATGAAATTCCTATATACCTATAATAAACAATAGGAAACCAAAACTAAAGCACTATAAATCTAACAAAATACATACAGAATCTGAATACTAAAAACTACAAAATGCTGATTTTTGAAAAAACAATATATCTAAATAGAGATGCATCCCATGCTAGAAAACTCAACAAAGATATCAGTTCTCCCCAAATTTATATGTAAGTTTACCATAATTCTTAGCAAAACCTTTCTTTAGTAGATATAGGCAAGCTGGCCCTGAAATTTATGAGGAAAGTTGAAAGAACAAGAATAACAAACAATACTGAAGAAGAGTAATAAAGTCGAAGGGATCACACTATGCACAATGTTTAGAAGTACTCTATAACTGATAGTTCTAGAAGGGATAGACCCAGTATCAATGGAACATGATAGTACAGATAAGGACCCACACATGTATCCACAACTGATTTTTGACAAAAGTGCAAGAGCAATTCTATGGCTTTTTGGGGAGGAATTCATAGAAAATGACATTTTTGATAAATGATATGACTGGAATAGCTGGACTTCCACTGAACAAAGGAAAATTAACCTCAACCTAAATCTCATTTTAAAAAATAAACTTAAGTAAAAATTGATCCTAAATCTAAATATAAACGGTAAGACTTTTAAAAGAAAACATAGGAGAGAAATATCATGACTTAGAAGACGATAAGCACAGCTCATAAAAGGAAAGGTAAATAAGCGGTCCAGGTTTCAGCCCAACTGCACGATTGCGCTTAGTTAAGAGGAGGGACGTGGCAGCGGCAGGTGAGAAGACAGTGAACAGCATCAGGCATTAGAGACAGGAAACCTGCCCATGATGCGCCAGCGCTGGTCACCCACGAGCTGCTCAGAGGAAAACGTCTGATAATAGCTGGTGTTGCAGGGATGGGAGCGGCTGAATGCGCAGACACGGCTTCGGATTGCACAATGCGGGCAACTGTGGGAAACACTTTTTCTTACAAAACGTGCACTTACCATGTAATCTAGCCGCATATGTACCCCAAATAAACCACATCCACACAAAAGCCTGCATGGGCATATTCATGGCACTTCGTTTGCATCAGCCTAAAACCGGAAATAATCCAAATGTCCTCGGCTGGGTAGTAGGTAAACTGTGGCTCATCCGCCTGAAGGATGCCCTGAGCCACAGAAAGGAGCAAATCCACGGACTCACAGAAGAACACGGATGGACCTCGAGGGTATTGTGGTCCTCCTGACATGACACTCCTGACATGACAGGGTTACAGGAGGGGGCGGGCAGGTCGTGGTCGGCAGTGGCTGGGACGAGGGGAGGTCTAACTGAAGATGCCGCCGGGGGCGCTCCTGTGGGAGTGAAGCACGTTGTACCCCGCAGGAGCGGTCATTCCAGAAGCTCACAGAGCGCTGGCCCGAGGAGACCGTCTGTGGAGACCGGTGGGTCTGAGCGGGGCCGCAGCCTAATTATGCGCCCTGTCCTGTTTGCACACGCGTGGCTGCTCCATGCTGCTGCCGTCGGGGAAGGCGTGGGTGGCTTCCCTTTCACTTTTTCGGCTGCGCTATTTTTGCAACTTCTTGTGAGCCTTGAATTAATTCCAAGTGAAAGGTTCTTAGGAAGGAAAGAGGGGAGGGGATAGGGAGAGAGGGGGAGGAGGAAGGCTCCAAGAGGGACCCCTTTGGCCCTGCGGGTCCCAAGAAAGCACAGGGGAAGGCGCTGCGCCCGCTCAGGTTGCAGCCAAACTGCAGAACCGCTTCCAGGAGGAGGGACGCGTGGTGCAAGGACCTCGGCACCACGGTGGCCAGCCTCTCCTCCCCAAACTGAAGCTCAGTGGAGGCGGCGGTTGGAAGGGGAAGATGTAAGCGGGTTACACGGAATCCATTGGTGACGGATTAGGGAGGCGGGAGAAAGCCAAGGGGATGGCCTCTGGGGTTAGATAAAAAGCAAAAAGATAGACACACACTTCTTTTACAAGGTGGATGCAGGATAGCTAACAGCCGACAGTTAGGATAACAATGAGGTGATTTCCGGTCCTCAGAGCAGAGCAGGGTGGTGGCTGTGCTTTGAAGGGAGGGAAGGAGCTTTGACATTCCAAAGGTATGTTATTGAAAGACCCTGGCTAGGACACCCCCCCCCTTGCCACTGGAGACAACGGTGACCCCAATCACCCATAGGAGACGCACTTGATGCAACAGCAAGAGGATTTTATTCCAGCATGCTGGGGCTCAACTCCAGCTCTCGCAGGAGCAGAGAGAAGTCAAGCCCTGAACAGCAAGTCTTACAAGCTTATATAGGCAACAACTACAAAATAGGGAGGGGGTCAGGGGCTTTCCAGATAAGCGAGGGTACACAAGGAACTTTTGGTTCATTAATCAACAAACAGGGAGGATCATCAAGGACAGCAGTAAAACTTCTGCTAAGCCCTTTTCTCAGAACTGGGTTATCTGTTCCGGCCCAGGGCTATCTCCTGGAACAGTTAGAAAGGTCACATCCCCACACCATGGGCCCTGAAGGGGGGGGGGGGGGCAAACAGGCACCCCTTTTTTTAAGTTTTTATATTCTTTCATTATCATAGCCGCAAAGACAGTAAGCAGGCCTGATTGAGGTGAAAACTGACCTTTGTCAAGGAAGATTCTAGCCTAAGACATGACCCATCGTAACTGCTTTTAGTTTAAAAGTTTTCGTCTCAGACCACTGTTTGTCTCTGAGTTTGCAAGGCTGCCATTCAGGCCTTCCCAGAGCTTGTCAGGTTTGGTATATGACCCCTTTTTGTCCCCACCAGTAAGGAGCCAGGCCAAGAGACACGGTGAGAGTGAAAGAGGGCTGAGCCCAGTGTGTCGGTGTCAGCGGGGCAGAGTATCGGGAGTGGGATACATATGTCCCTTGTCAGGGTCAGTCAGAGTAACCGGTGGAACCAGGTGCCGGAGGGGCCAGGTGTGGGCGTCACTGGAAACTGGTGAGGCGGTTTACTGGAAGCCAAAGACCCTTTATCATGAAACCTACAATGAGAACAACAGGAAAATCACAGGGAGGGGCGAGAGGCCCCAGCAGGGCATAATGGAGTGCAAGAATGTGCCTAACACATTCCACTGTAGTCCGTGCCCTGGTGATAGGAGCAGAAATAGAAGGTTGGGGAGCCAGCTGGAATTCTAAGAAATATGAATCGTGCTCTGTCAGCTGTGAGTGTGCTGTTCTGACTGAAGAAGGCGCATTCCAAACCTGCTGGCAGTGGCCCATGGGACCTGGGCGCTCACCTGGAAATGCAGCCCATCCTCCCTATTCTCACGGAAAGATGAACAACTTTGTTGCAGAAACCAGAGTCACCAGCCCTTGGAAGACCCAGCCCTTGCAGGTCAGTAGCCCCTTGAAGACCCCCCCAGCCCTTTTGCATACCCCAGGCCTTTGCAAATCTCCAGCCTGCCTACCTGTAAACTGCCCACTTGGCATACCCTTTGCCTACCTCCCCACGTAATCTGTGCCCCTCTACCCAGTCCAAGCAGCTGGCTTATGGGGGCTGCAGAGCAGATGACTGTGGCTGACCTGCTGCTCTCCCACGCTGCAGGCAGGACTGGAGTAAATGCTCATATAAGATTCAACCCTGTCCCTGCTTAACTGGCTCAGATAGTGACAGGCAGCCCGGACCCTGGGTTGTCCGGTTACACTGGTGCAGGGCCATGGGATGGGAAAGAGAACCCCTCTGGCCCAGCTTCTCCCAGGGAAGGCATGAGTTCAAATGCCCGGCACACACTCTCCACAGTGGGACCCCCAGGAGACTGACCTTAGTGGAGCCAGGGGACCTCGGTGGGGTCCACCACAGCCCAACGCCCTGGGAGAATGGGGCGCAGCTCAGGCTAACAGACAAGATGGCCCTCCGTGTGGGCTCAGAGCAAGCTCACAAATGCCGGCAGCTGCCTGCGGAGGGAAGGAGTCCACAGAGACCCAGAGACTCCCGGCCAGGCCCATTGGTGGGGGTTGTCTCCTGTGTGAGGCCAAACCACAAAGGGCAGGGGCGGTGCTGCTATGACTGTTAAATTAACACTTGGTGAGTGCAGCCGGGATGAGGAGCTGGATGGGGCGTTAATTACTCACGGGCTCTGGAGGCCTTGAGAGGCTTTGTGGGGAGGTGAAGGCAGAATGTAGAGAAGCCACGTAGTAATCGGGTTATTTACCAGGAAAGGAGTGGAGGGAAGACTAGATCACGTAGGCATGCCGTTTACCTGGGCCAATTTAACACTCTGCAAGCCTGTTCCCTGCTGATCGCAGGGGGAGGGACTGGACAGAGGCCTCTGGAGTGTGCCCCCTAGGGTCTGGGCGACATGGGGAGGTGCTTACCTGTCTGTTAATCACACCTGGACCCAAGGACAGAATAGGCGTGGCGGCTGCAAGGGCAGGAAACCTGAATGTTTAACCTCCAGACACAGGAGCAGCTATCCCGGCCTTTGGCACCTGGTCCTCTCCTGTTCCAGGGATGCCCTCCCCGTGCCCCGTGTCCGAGCCCTGTGGGATCCGCACCGTGGGCTGAGGGCCTGGACGCACCGGAAGGGCTGCCACATGGACGGAAGCTCCGGGCACGCTTTAGGCTCTGCTGCAACCCCAGCGCTCCTCTCGCAGGACTGGCTTAAGGGGCAGGGGAGCTTACAACCCGAGGACTGTAACTCCAGGCAAATAGCGCCTTCCACCGCCTCTCATTCTCCCCAGGGGGCTTCTGAAATGCTTATTTCAGCGGCACCCCAAGGGCCTCACTCCCACAAGCGATGGAGAAATTCGACTCTCCGGGAACACAGAGACCCAAACAGGGCCCAGTTAGGGCCCGTAGGCAGACGCTTTAGCACCTAAGGGCGGCAGGGAGGACTGCTGGGGAAGGCGCATCCAGAACTTGCATTTGCCTATGACTCTGCAGGTAGACATAGAGGGGGCGCGCTTGTATGAGGGGCTGGCAACGGTTTAAGACCCCTGGGTACTAACATTTCAACAAGTTAGCCCAACAAGTTAGCCATCTATAATTCAACAAAGAAGTAGTGCCTGCTCAACACAGCTCACACCTGAGAGACCGCGCGCCGAGACACCGACAGTGCGCGTCCGGGAGCTGCGCGGGGACAGGACGCAGGAGGAACGCGCAGACACTCCGCTGGAGCAGCCGGCTGCCGGCAGCCAGAGGGGAGAGCTGTCGCGGGCGGTGGCGAGAGGACAGCTCGGAGCCGAGCGCGGTGAACAGGGTCTGAGTCTCACGCACACGAGCTGCAAGAGCCAACGCTGCGTCAGCAGATGCCCCGGGTCGGAGCACGGTGCTGCCCTGGCGGAGCTGCTTTAGAGTTGGCTCCAGGCGCACATTGTCCTTAAACCAAGAGCTGATGGATGCAGACGAGTGGCTGTTTCCCGCTGTAACTAACCCCCAGAAGGGGTGCTCGGCTGCACCCATAGAGGTCGGGTCGCCATTACGAGGTCGGTAAAAGGAACCTCACCCCAAGCTCTCACCCCGCAAGCAGCAAGGCGGCACTGCCCTCGGGGAAGCCCGGAGCCACGGAGGCTCACACCGCGGAGAGCGGGGAGGGAAAAGCCGTGTGACGCAGCGCCACCTGCTGGAACGTGGGAGAAAGACCTCCTCCGAGATAAGTGGAAAAACAACGGAGGTCAGCAAACACCAAGGAGGAACCACAGGAACCACGACGACCAGAAAGAAAATGAAAAACCCCCAGAAAGTGGCTGGAACACATGGAATTATGTGATATAAATGACAGAGGCTTCACAATTGCAGTTCTGAAAATACTCAGCAAGGTGCGAGAAGACACTGACAGGCAATTCAGTGCACTCAGAAAACATGTCAAGGAACAAAAGGAGTATTTCTCCAAGGAAATTTAAACTTTAAAAATGAATCTATCTGCCTTAAGCGGTTTGGCTCAGTGGATAGAGCGTTGGCCTGCGGACTGAAAGGTCCCAGGTTCGATTCCGGTCAAGGGCATGTACCTTGGTTGCGGGCACATCCCCAGTGGGGAGTGTGCAGGAGGCAGCTGATCGATGTTTCTCTCTCATCAGTGTTTCTAACTCTCTATCCCTCTCTCTTTCTCTCTGTGAAAAATCAATAAAATAATTTTTTTAAAAATGAATCTATCAGAACTCCTGGAGGTGAAGCAGGCAATGACGGAGATTAAGAGTGAACTACTCAAAGGATTGTTAAAAAATACTATGAACAACTCTATTCAACAAACTGGACAACCTGGAGGAAATGGACATATTCCTAGAAAAATACAACCTTCCAAAACTCAACCAGGAAGAATCTAAAAATCTCAATAGGCCAATAACTATGGAAGAAATTGAAGCAGTTATCAAAAAGCTTCCAGCAAACAGAAGCCCGAAGGGGGGTGGGGGGGTCAGGGCCCCAGTGGGGTAGCCCCTGGTTTTTCATCTTACTCTTGCCCCTCCCTCATTGGTCTTGATCTTGTTAGGTCGGAGGGGGGGGGGGGTTGATATATGTTCCTCGAGGCAGATGGCCACGCAGACACTGGCCCCTCCCTGAAATTCCTAACAGGTCAGCTGCCAGACAGAAGGCGACATAGATTCCTTCCTGGAAACCGTGAAGACGCCTCTCGGCAGGAACTCCCACAACTCGTGCTCCCCGCCCTACTGAGCAGCTATATAAAAAACGCCTCTTGCTCCCTCTGCTCCACCGTCCCGGTCCTGACCCCAGGGCCTCTGGGCCTCGCCTGGGAGCGCAGAATAAACTGCCCTCCTTCAATCTGCCTGACTCTCAGTCTCCTCCCGCGCCAGGAACCTCACAGATCTTACCCTACATCTGTTTCCCAGCTGGTGGGCTTCTTTGGAGTCCGTTTGCAGGGGTTTTGTAAGATGTGCCCCTTTGGTGGGATGGTTGTGCCGCACACCCTCCTTCCTGTCTTTGTCTGCCCTGGATTGCTCAGCATGCCTCCCGTTTCCCTTGTTTATTCCAGCCCGGTCTCTGGCCCGATCACTCTGCCTTTGACACCTAAATATCTGCTCCAACACCAGCGCATCCCTGAGCGGGTGTGGGATCCCAGGGGTTTGGAGCCGGCTCGCTCCAAACCTCTGCTCCAGAAATCTCTACAGCAGCAGGTCTCCAAGGGGCGAAGCAGGAACACCCTGCCTGGGAGGCGCCCATGAAAGGGTGCTGGGGGGAGGAGGGGCGTAGTCCAGGGAACAGTGGACCAGCACCGCCAGGTCCGGCAGGCTCTGCCGCCCCCTGGTGGCGAGCACCTGGCGGACAGGAAGGGCTCTTCCCTGCGGGCCCCGGAGGAGGCGGGCGGTGCCCCCAAGGGATCTTAGAAAGTTGCAGGGGACCCAGGAAACCAGATGGACGGACCGACGGCCGGACAGACGCTCCCTGCAGGATTCCTGACAGATGAAGGCCGAGATTGGGGGTGAGAAGCTGGCCTCTGCGAAAACGCAGGAACTGACAGAGCTGGGCCAGACGTTCAAGACAGAGGGAGGGTTAGTCTACGCCCAGGAGGGGCCCGGAAAGAGCGCCCAGACTCTGCCCTACAGAGTCCGCCAACAGAGCAGAGTCCTGAGTGAGGAGAGCCCCGCTTCCCCACCCCTCCCCCTGAAAATGAGGAGAGAGGACTCAGCGGGACGGCAGGGACCTGAGATGGTAGGGCCTCCCACTCAGGGTCAGGAGGGGCCTAGAGGAGGAGGAGCAGCAGCAGGATGAGGGTTGCAGCTCCCTTGGCCCACACGCTGGCAGGGAGTGAGGCAGGCAGCAGAGGAGCGGTCTCCCGTGGGCCGCACCCGCAGAGGAACTGCCCTGGAGAGGAAGCCCATATTATTCCCCAGAGGTCTGTCTCCCAGGAGGACATTTGGGTGAAAAAAAAGTAAGAAAGTTTGCGGTTGGGGGGGACAACAGGAATCACATCCAAGGAGAAATGGACCAGGGAGGTTTAAAATGGAACTCCACCCCCACATCTGTCTCTACCGGGAGCACCTTCCCTGGTTACCCTGCTATTGCTTCTGCCAGAGGACAGCCCTCCCTGCACGAAGATGTGGGCCCCAGGGGCAGCCCAGGGACTCTGAGGCACCTGGGCCATAGGCTTCAGTGGGATAATTCCCAGCCCATGGTGCCCCCAGGCCTGCAGTCCAGCCCAGCCAAGATCCGTCCCAACGGAGTATCTTTTGGGATCCAGCCACCAGCACCCATCATTGATCAATTGAAGCAAGATTACAGGCAAAATTACATCAAGCAAAACCACCCCAACTACAATATTCACAAGTGCGCACAGCAGACAGACAACCATTTGTAGCTTATCCTACACAGCCAGCCCTCACCCTGCACAGCCTGACCTGACCCTGCACAGCCTGACCTCACCCTGCACAGCCAGACAGAATAACCAGTCAAGGACCTTGAGAGGCCGCTTGCAACCAGGAGCTGGTCAGGTTCACCTCAGATGGGGGCACCAGACAACTGACTCCCCCATTACAGACCCCCAGAACTCTCAACTCAGCTCAGGTTTCAGGTGAGATGACGGATCGCTGAGGCTGCAGGTGGGACTCAAAACAGGGAAATTCCTGGCAGTGCTGCAAATAAGAGTCCAGGCCTCAGCCTGGGAACCCCCAGTCCAGGCAGCAAGTGGGATCCTTGGTACTCACCCAGAGGAATGCCCCGCTTGTGGCCCATCTGGGTCACCAGAATAGATAACTGGACAACCAAGGTCTGGGCTGCCTGTCACTACTTGAGCCAATTCAGCAGAGACAGGTCGAGTCACATGTGAGCGTTTGTTCTAATCCTGCCAGCAGTGTGGGAGAGCAGCATCTACTCCGCCCCCATAAGCCAGCTGCTTGGACTGGGTCGAGGGACACGGATCACGTGGGAAATAAGAAATGCAGATACGGGAAAGTGGGCACAGGATAATCATTGCAGGTTACAATCATGTGGGTTGGGGGCGGGGGTCACAGAGGGCAGGCACTCCAGACACCCCAGGACCAGATTACAGGTAACAGGGACTGGGGGTTGCAAAGAGCAGGTGCCTCTGGGACTAGACGGTCTCAGCCCCGAGGTTGTAAATCTTTCCAGGATGACAGGCAGTTCTGGGGACAGGAGGATGGATTGCATTCCCATGTGAGGTCCCATGTCCCAGGGCGCACAACTCCCAGCCAGGTGAGAATGTGATTTCTAATCAGAACACAACCATCATGGTTAACAAAACATGATTAATATTTCTTACTAGAGGCCTGGTACATATGCAGGGGGTTGGGGGGAGGTGTCCTTCAGCCCAGCCTGCACCCTCTCCAATCTGGGATCCCTCTCACAATCCAGGACTGCTGGCTCCCAACTGCTTACCTCCCTGCCTGCCTGATTGCTGCTAACCTCTTCTGTCTAACAGTCTGATCACCCCCTAACCACTCCCCTGCCAGCCTGATCGATGCCTAATTGCTCCCCTGCCCTCCCCTGCTAGCCCAGTCACCCTATCTTCTCTCCCTTGCCAGCCTGGTCTTCCCTAACTTCCCTCCCCTGCCAACCCGATTGTCCCTAACTGCCCTTCCCTGCTGACCTGGTCACCCCTAACTGCTTTCCCCTGCTGACCATTTGTGTCCACATGGGGGTGGCCACCTTGTGTGTTGGAATGATGGTCAATTTGCATATTACCTCTTTATTAGATAGGATGATTGTGGGTAGTCCCCAATATTCTATTTCTGCACCTAACACAGGCACCATCAGACCCCAGGAGTCTGCTCTCATTCATATATGTACCTCCCCATCTCCTCCAAGCTCATCCACAGGAGCGGACACCTCTCCCTTGCTGACTGCCTGTCCCAGAGCTGCCCGCTTCACCTTCTCTGCCTCCTTTGTTTTAGCTAATGTAAATCCTTTCAGAATGGCTTACATCTCTCTTCCCCCACCTGATGTATCAAAACATCCAAAACTCTGGGACTGCAGACATGTCGTCTTTCCCACCTCACCTTGCTGGTCTTTTGTTATTAATGCCCTAATAAACCCTTAAATAAACCCTTAAAAAATACATTGGTTTGGAGAGAGAGAGAGAGAGAGAGAGAGAGAGAGAGAGAGAGAGAGAGAGATGGATCTATTGTTCCATTTATTTATTTATTTTTATTTTTTTTAATTTATCTTTATTGTTCAGATTATTACAATTGTTCCTCTTTTTTCCCCCATAGCTCCCCTCCTCCCATTTCCCACCCCAACTTCTGTCCTTGCCCCCCCATTGTCCTCATCCATAGGTGTACGATTATTATCCATTCTCTTCACGCACCCCCAACACCCTTAACCCCCGAAAATTGTCCATCCACTCCATTCTATGCCTCTGATTCTATTCTGTTCACCAGTTTATTCTGTTCATCAGATTTTTTATTCACTTGATTCTTAGATTCACTCGTTGATATATATTTGTTGTTCATAATTTGTACTTTCCTTTTTCTTCTTCCTCATTCTCAAAGGATACCTTTCAGCATTTCATATAATACTGGTTGGGTGGTGATGAACTCTTTTAGCTTTTTCTTGTCTGTGAAGCTCTTTA
>PVJC01037508.1:0-17170 GCA_004026665.1 Murina feae | reverse complement strand
AATTTCTTCCCCGACTTTGACCAAGTTGTATCTCACTGATAATGTGTTTTAAGATTTGCCTTTATCTAGGTTTTTCAAACAATTCAACTTATACATAAGCCAAATTTCTTTTCTTTTTTTTTTTGGCTTTATCTTATATTTAAGTCACCTAATTTTTAAAAAGTGCAATGGAAATAAATAGAATTGTGAACAAATACAAATGATCTTTGGTAAAAATATAATTCAGCAATTTTGATCAGATATATAAGGCATAAGATAGACATCAGTCAGCACGAAGTACAGGGAAAGGCCATTTATTAAACTAAACATGTTCTGGGTGCAGATGGCTTAACAAAATTTCTATGACATTGTACTAATAGCTGACATTAATTGTCAGCCCCTATTGTAAGTGTTTTAAATGTAATAACACCTCACAAGCACACTAGGAAGATAGGTCCTTTTGTTACATCTGTTTTAGCGATGGGAAAACTGATGTACCGAGAGGTAAGTGACTTGTCTAAGGTCACACTCCTATGTGGTTTTTCCCCCCAGAATCTACGATCCTGACAAGTACACCTCCTGCTTCCTGTACTCTCCTAGTTCTCCTTCTCTTTTACAGCATCCATCCAATCTGCTTCCGTCCTCCCTTTCACTATTATTAACCTCGTAAACTTCAATCTTTAAAGTGAATAAGATGAGGTGTACTTATTATAATGAAAACTATGTATTTTCTTATAATGAGAAACATAAATTCAGAAAAGGGAAACATGTGGATCTAGGCCATTTTGCATGTGAAAGTAAATTTCAAGTCAATGTACTTTGGAACTCTACACATTTTTTGCGGGAAATGAGTAAAATCGGATCCACCAGGGAGACTGTCAGTGGACATGAGGAAACATACCTTGGAACTGGCAAAAATAAAAATGTTTTACGTCATTGTCGTGTGTGTGCCGCTCATAAATACGCAGTGAAACGCGGTACATGTGCAAGTTCTGTAATGTACTCCTGCACAAAGGAAAGTGTTTCGAACGCTACCACACAGTGGCGGGAAAATGCCCGCTTACAAAGTGATAATAAAAGCTTA
Organism: Murina feae; assembly: GCA_004026665.1. NCBI lineage: Eukaryota > Metazoa > Chordata > Mammalia > Chiroptera > Vespertilionidae > Murina > Murina feae. The sequence goes on along the minus strand of PVJC01037508.1, from coordinate 16,107 downwards.
ACTACGCTTCCACAGCGGGAGTTCGACCGACCGGGAGTTAGAGGTGCGCTGGACGTTGGCAGGCGTCAGCAAGGCAGCGTAAACTTGTCCGTGTTTTTCTAGTAGGAAATACATGGTTTTAGCCACTTAACAGGAGTAGAGTCTAGAGTTGGGAGAAGTTTAGGAAGTGTCCTATGGTAGTTACAGAGAAGTGGAAGTGGTAGAATGCAAGCCTCCTGATTATCATTTGTTAAATTACCAGATGATTTCACACATTGTAATTGAAATCGAAGCAATCACTTGTTAGACTCGGATGGTGTTAGCCACACAGAAAAATAAATGACTACTGGTTTGCCTTCTCCAGCTCCAAGGGCAGGGAGTGGGTGATTTTTGGTGACTTTCAGAGAACCACAACCAGCGATGGGATGCTTGTCCTTTCTGCTTGTCCAGCCTAGTTTTTGTACCCTTTCCTCGGACCAGCACTCCAGTGTTGCTCAAAGCCTCTTCCTCTAGCTGTTCACTAAGATAAGCTCTCTGCTGAGACTCTCGTGCTCTCCATCACCCCTTTATGAATTACCTACATGTAAGTTCCATCCCTTAAATTGGTCACGAAAAGAACAAAAGTCTGAGCATCTTGCTACATCTGGACTTGCTTATAAAATAACCTTATTAAAACCTTGACTGATGGCTCATGGATTAGCTGTGTAGAAGCTATATTAGATGAATAACTTTACAAGATTCTAGAGCAGGCAGTGATCCTCACCAGTAGAACTAAAGATCAAAGGTGAATGAGTAACATACAATTTCAGAAGGTTTTCGAGCCATACTGTAGAAAATTGCACATGATGTGTACCCATGTTGCATATCCAGGCGCAGATTCAAACCATAGCTTACAGCACTTCGCCCACCCAAGAAGTTGGTAACAGATGGGCAAGTATAAACTTGAAGATAACCTATTAGGTTATACATGTATGCATTTGAGGAGGAGATAATACTGGTTAAGTTTCTTCCACGGGGCGGAAGATCATTATTTGAATTCACAGTCAAGGCAGAGGCTACAGACATCATTGTAAATCAAGACGGGTTTAAATGAATTTCTTATCAGGTCATCATCACCCAAGTTCAGCTTGAAGACACCACAGGCACTTGGGCAGAGCTCTGTCATCACTGGGTCTAAAGGGCATGTGACTGAGGAGTGGGAAGTTCTTTTTGGTATAATATTCATCATGAGGCCCACAATGTTTATAATTAAGATCATTCCCTGAAGTTGAGGGGTAAAGGGGAAGGGACTTTAATGACAGGGGTGGCTCTTGTATTCTAAGCATATTTTACAGGTGTGTGCAGTTATATCCAACAGAAATAATCAGATATACTTCAATTTCCAAACAGTAGAGACATGATCATTCTGTATATATATATATATATATATATATATATATATATATATATATATATAATGACTGATCAGGGTTGTTTTTTATGCCCATATGATTTATTTATAATTAGGAGTATTTACTACTCAGCTCTCCTCTGTTACTCAGTTATGTGTAATTTTCTTATATATGAAATTTCTCTTATATTGAATTACATTCATCATTTTAGTTTATACGCAGTTATTTTTAAAATTATTTTAAATTGTATTATTTATAGTAAAAGGAAATTCAAACATGGTACTTACGCGAATTCTTGCAAAGGCTAGACTAGAGAGAATTACGTGGGTGACTTATGTTAGGGTATCAATTTTGCTATTTCCAATCCTTTAAAACTAAACATGTTCTAAGCAAGTAACAAGCAATGGGTAAGATGTAAATTCTATTGGAACTAGAAGATGGATGTACTTGGATGACCTTACAATGTTGTAGATGTTTCCAAGTGAAATGGTGTAATTTAGTGAGAAGTGGTTCCCAGTGGCCTTTACCATCAAAGATATGCCTGATTCTTTGTGTTGCTAAGTGGGCTTTGGTTTAGAAATTTTACATTATTCAGTGTATAGAACAATATCATAGATTGTTTTATTTGGAAAATAAATTATGTGTCATAGTGGAACAGTGCCTGCTGGAAGGAAAGTTTTCTTTTACATCATGTTCTCTATAATGATAGAGGGGACTGCTGAAAAATTAGGGAATAGATTTTGTAATTCCTAACAGTATATAGTAAAGCTGAAAAATAACTTATCAAATAAAAACAGCACTTCACTTCCTTTTCTTCTGTAAGAATAGAGGGAAACAACACATTTACTGAATTGTAAAAGGAAAAACAACTTTTTTTGGAAAAAGTTGACATTGATTTCCAGACAAGTAATAACAGTGCTTTTAGCTTTGCATTGACAACCAATTTTCTCTTTCCAAGAACATTGAAGAATCAAAACTCTGTGAATGGAATATTGGTGATAACAGAACAAAACGTATATGCCTTTGTTTTCTGAAGAAAATAAAAAAAAATACACTCTTCTACAGTTCAAATTCAATCCATTCTCTGTGGAGACAATAGCCACAAATCTTTGAAAGGGAAATTTTGATTAAGCCATTTTCCTAATTAATAAACACAGACGTATCATTTTAAATCTGTCTTACAGGAGCTTCACAGAATGCCTTTTCTTTTCATCCTTTTAAGTAGAAGGAAAGGGGAGCAATGAGCAAGCGAGCCGTGCTCTCTCTGGCGCACAGTGGCAGGAGCACGCGAGTTGCTGTGGCGTTAACTTACCGCGTCTCTGCCTTTCTTCTTTCCACGCTTCCCTCCCTGGATCCCACTGCTTCCCACTGCGCCTCCTCGCAGCCTTCAGGCAATGTGTGGGTGACCCACGAAGAAATGGAAACTCTCGCAGCTCCGGCGAAAACGGTTAGTCCAGATGGCTCTGTTGAATATGCAGAAAAGTAACTTTGCTGCTATTTGGATGATAAAGCTGTTCTGGTCACAATAGGTTGAAGTAACGGGGTATGTTTCCATAGTGTGATGTGATGATAGCCGACACTTTTGTTGTGGTTTTAGTTTTCTGCACGTGGGCATTTTTCAGTGAAGCAGTGCTAGATCATGACAGGGCCATTAATGTCATAAGCATCTGTAATATGCAAGCACTACTCAATAACAACTTATATATCCATTTTGCAATATTGGTAACAAATATCACTTAGTATTGGGCACATACATATTACCAAACCCAATAAAACTTGTAATAGAAAAATGTAGATGGAATACTCATTTTTAATGCAATCATTTCATTTCTTATATTTTAGTATTTCAGAGAGAGCACTTTACCTTAGCCCCTGCTCCAAAAAATGTTCTGTTATTTGGTATTCAAAGAACAGGCTTAAAAAATACTTGCTGACACTGATTGTCATTGTCTACTTTTAAAAATATATTACATATGGCCATTTTTTAAATTTAAAGTAGCAAATTTGAGCACAACATGCATTTTATTCTTACCAACTTTTTAAAAATTTAAATCTTTCAGTTTTATTCCTACTTGAAAAATGTATTATCCTGTTTGTTGTGGATAAAAATGTCAATGCCCAGTACTAATTCCATTTCTGGTTTAGTTTGTTGTGTTAGTTTTGTCTTTTTTGGTTTTGCTTGTTTTGGCTGTTGTAGAAATCTAGTTGATTACCACAAAACTCTCTTAGAGGAATGCAGTTATTTTTCCACTTCATTACTTTACTTTATGTAATATTTCTCCATCATATGTGTGAGTGTATGCTTGTATGAGTGTGTTTGTGTGTGTGTGTGTGTGTAAAACAATGGACTGCACAGGGGTATAGCAGGCTATATATATACTAGAGGCCCGGTGTACGAAATTCGTGCAGTGTAGGTGGGCAGGGGGGGGGGCAGGTGTGAGGTCCCTCAGGCCAAACTGCACCCTCTCCAATTCGGGAACCCTCAGGAGATGTGCTTCTGATGGCTTGGGCCCACTCCTCGTGGTTCTCTGCTCTATGCTGGGCCTATCTGCTCCACACCATGGAGATGGGCAAGCAGGCCCTGCTGGGTGCTGCCTGCTGGCTGATTGCCTGCTCCTTGGTCACCCCACTTGCCTGCTTGGAGGCCCGGCTGGATGCTGCCTATGGGGTCTCCGATGGCTTGTGCTCCCACCTCCACAGCCACCACCCAGCTGGGTGGCCCAGCTGGGCGTCACCTGTGGGGTCCCCATCACTGGCTCCCCCTCCTCTGCAGCCGGCACCCAGCAGGGCCTGCTGGGTGCCACCTGTGGCCTCTGCTTGTCTGCTCGGGGGTCATCATGGCAACCTCCCAGAAGGCCCTGCTGGGTGCTGCCTGTGGTCTGATTGCCTGCTAGGCTCCGGTTGCCAGGGTAACTCCGCCAGCATCCTGTCCCACTGCTATGGGCGCCACCATTTTTGTCCCGGAGTGATGGTTAATTTGCATATTACTCTTTATTAGATAGGATAATGTATATTTTATAATATATGTGTATATGTCCACATTTGTGTATTATGTTTTTATGTATATGATCAGAAATTTTTATTATAATTCATTACACTTGGAAAAGTATACACTTTTAAGAATTAAAAAGAGTTTAGAATTACCAGATCGAATATATCATGAAAATTCCACGTGTCATATGTGTGTATTTAGTTAGAATTAATTAGAAACTATTAATTAGTAGTTGCCTTTGAACTGCTAAACTGATTACTGTGATCTGAATAAGAATCTGTCTTTAGATTCCTATGTCATAATTAGCACTTTCAATAACAATTTTGCTTTTTAGAAATTTTGCTATAATAATTTGAAATTAATTTACACTTATCTGCTTTATTAATCACTCTCTGCTGCTAACACAGAAAGAATCTGAGGAAGGAAGCTGGGCCCAGGTAGGAAATTCAAATGCTTGAAAACAGTATCATTAGTATCCTATGAGGATGTAAAGTAAGAAACTGTTTTATATCACAATATTATAAATCTTCCCTTTGCCTAAAATTAGGCTAACATGTACATTTAAATTTATTATGACTAATTATATTTATGCTTTTAGCTCACCATATTTTGCAAAGAGGATGATTATCATTTTACACCTGGCCTATTTTTAAAGGGAACTCTCATTTATTCTTCAAAATCAACTGTAACTTAAAATTTCTCTGAAATCACCCCTGAATATATTTAATCAGGAATCATTCAAGTTGGATATAAGAGTGGGGGAAATTAAACATTTATTTGGAATCACATTTGCTCTCAAGTATAGTGGGAATTGTATGAAGATTGGGGTGGGAGGGATGCTGTCAGCATTGCAACTGCAGGTCAAAATTTCCTCCCATTTATTAGGAAGACAATAGAAGACACACATACTCACTTTGGGCAAACATTTTCACAGGGAAGTTGTGCATTTCCTAGCATTTCCACATGCTGTGTAGCTAAAAGAATCACAGTCATGTACCAACATTGTGGTCAGTGAAAGGCTGCTTTTACAGCATGGCCTAGCTATCCAGTAGACTATACCACCCAGGTTTGTAAGTACACATTGTGATGGTCTCAAAACGATGAAAGCACATAAGGACATATTTCACAGAACATACTGCCACTACCAAGCGGTGTAATGTGTGTTACAGTTAATGCGATTCAAACCTTTGACAGTAAGGAAATTTTCAGTAGTTATTATTAAGAACTACTTCAGTAGTTATTATATTTAAACATTCAGTAATTTAGCATTGCATTAGATTTTGATTTGGCGAGAAGGTCATCATTTTTAAGAATACACCAAACAGGAAGCACCTTGATTTTTGTTAGAAATATACAATTCCAGTTGTCATTTGATAAGGACAAACACTATAAAATTAATATAGAGTAATAATCTTTACTAAAACTTGGTTTAGATGTGATGTTTGATTCTGCTTTTCATTTTGGCTGTTACAAACAGCGTTTGGTAAGATCAATTCATCTTGTTATATTAAAGAATTGGATTACCATTTTCAGTTTTTGATCATGCCCTACTTCTTTAAGTATAGAGTCTATATAGTTTAATTTCTCAAAAAGACTGATTCTTTCCAATAATATTTATGAAATATGGCTCCTGCTTCACTAGGTAATGACAATTGCCCACCTAAAACTTCAGCATTCCTGTTCGTCTAGCCTTTCTCATTCATTTACTATTTCCTCTTTTACATCAAGATGATTTGCCATCACACCATCACAACATCACACCATCAAAGAAAAGCAAATGATGGAGTATTAGCTAATAGTTAACTAAAATATTAAACAAATCTATTTATATAAAGAATCCTTAAGCTCAGCATTTGTATTACACCATTGATTCTAATTTTCATTAAAAATGCACATTTGTATAAAATGTAATTCATTTTGAGAATACAAAATGAAAAACACCATTTTCTGTAGAAAAGTACCGTGATACATGTACACAGAGTTCCACTTTGTACTAAAGTAAATCACATCTTGGAGGTTAAATATTATTTCTGCCTTGTTTCCATATATCATAATTAATTAAATATCAGTTATAATGGTAGACCATGCCCCCCAATTACCATCTCATTTTATTGGCTAAGAAACTTGACTGCTATAAAACAATTCTAGTGTCCGGTTTTCCTACAGACCCTGGCATATGGAGATATGAACCACGAGTGGATTGGAAATGAATGGCTTCCCAGCCTGGGGTTACCTCAATACAGAAGTTACTTTATGGAGTGCTTGGTAGATGCAAGAATGTTAGATCATCTAACAAAAAAGGATCTCCGTGTCCATTTAAAAATGGTGGATAGTTTCCATCGGTAGGTTTCTTCCAAAGAGTCATTAAAGTAAAATAATAAATAATGTACCTATTGAAGCAGCGCATGACTGCTTAAGTCAAAAGGAGATGTAATTAAATAAAAAAGAGATATTTAGGAAATAGAGATTATTTGCTATTCTGTGAACATCAGGTTGACAAAATATTTTCATGCAGCAAATTACAGGGTCTATCTAATGTCCCACTGTGTGCATGTTATGTGCCCAAAGCTTATAAAACTATACATTCATAAAAATTCTTAAAGCATAGTTTTTTCCTTTATTTGGAAATCCTATGTTTGTAATTTTTATCTATGTATGTTTTTCTATTAGAAAATTCTTTATTGAGAATAAAATTAATTTAGTTTTAACTATAAATATATGTGGTTATAAATTCATAACTTAGGGTTATACTAGAAAAAAATTTGAGAAGAAAGTGCTTTTACTTATTTGTGCATTAATTTTCAGGGGGGGAAAATCTTGAATGGATTGTGAGACAGCTGTAAGGACACAGATGAATAAAATCCAATTTCTGTTTCAAGTTGTTTGCCATTGAGGCAGTAAAAATAGGCTTGCTATAATACCATGTCATGAATGTTATGCTGCAGCTTGATATTTTGTAGGTTATGTGAGAAATTGCCAGTTGGATTGTGATTGTCTTATGTATAATTGATTATGATGGTAAATTAATAAACATAAATATAGATGAATATAGCTTGGGAAACTATTTGGTCACATCCTGTCCAACAGTAAAATAGGGACTAAAGGAAAATGATATAAAAATCAGATATGTAGCCTTGCCTAGGTGGCTCAGTTGATTGGAGTGTAATCCCACACCCCAAAAAGGTTTCAGGTTTGATTTCTGGTCAGGAAACATAGCTAGGTTGGGGGTTCAATCCCAAGTCCAGGTGCAACTGATCAATGTTTCTATCTCACATGGATTTTTCTCTCTCCTTTTCTCTCTCTTTAAAAAAAAATTTAGTATCATAAATGATGACATCAAGTTAATATCAAAAGATAATAATTGAGACTCTTTAATCAAAGGTATGCAAATACTTTGAATCTTAATAGAGTTATTAACACTGTTGGATTAAATGAGGTACAGATAAATATAACACTTTTCTATTTATTGATTTGAGAGAGAGAGAAAGGTATTTGTTGTTCCACTTACTTATGCATTCATTGGTTGATTCTTGTACGTGCCCACACCAGGGATCAATCCTGCAGTCTTGGAGTATGGGATGAAGCTTTAACTAATTGAGTTACCTGCAAGGGCCATAACATAGTTTTTAAAAACGGTTAAAATATTGGATGGGAAGCCCATGATTTAAAAACAGTTCGAGTGAGAAAGATATGAGACTTGTAGTTTATACAAGTAACATCGTTTGGGGTAATGACTCTCCAGGGAATACTTAGATTGTGTTTATTGGCAGGCATAATAGTAGTCCTACCATATGGTGAGATGACAATAACAAATTGTATTAATTTATATACATTAAATTGTTCTTGATAAAGTGATAAAAGTCTGGTGGAAAGGTTGAAGGAATTAAAGACATTTAACTTGGATATGAGAAGACTTGAGATAAGTTCTCTATGCTTTACTATACTTATGTGATGGAAGAATAATATTTGTTATGTTGAACATGCACTTTTCTAGTTCAAACAGGTGTAGATACTAAGATGAGTGATCTGTGTTCAATAGAAACTTTGTTTCACTCTCAACTGCCCTATAGCATATACATTGTGAGATAACGAGTTCCCTGTCACTGAGCATTTAGGCTCTCAAATTTTGCATAGTTGCATTAGACCCTTGCATACTAGAAGTTTTGATGACACACTTGTATTTCTTCCCTAGACCTTTTTTTTAGAGCTATTTTAAAGAATTTTTTTCCTTTATTGATTAAGATATAAATGTGTCCTTATCCCCTCAATGTCCCCTCATCCCCCCAGTCCTGCTCTCGCCCTCACCCCCTGTTATCCACATCTATCGCTTATGCTTATATGCATGCATACAAGTCCTTTGGTTGATCTATACTTTTAATCACTTTATTTTTATAGTAGAAATAATTATTATAATAATCAAGTTTTCTTTTTTTAAAAAAAATAAAAATTACTTAAACGGCAGGGTTCTTATTTGTTCCAGGAAATACACAACCTTCATCTTCATTCTGTGTTTAGGTCTGACGGATAGCAGGTAGTACCTAACTGCATTCTGCATCTCATGGTCTTGACAGCCCATGGGTGGAAGCCTGACAGATACTGTTTTAATAAGATAAATCCTCTTTATTGCACAACCTTATATCATACATAAAAACTTGCCAGAAACTTGCCAAGAGCCATTGATTTAACCTCAAGCGGCCTAATGTTTACGATGTTTATTACATCAACATTTTATGGTGTCCCACTGAGTTCATTTGCTAGGTCTGCCATACCACAGGTTGGGTGGCTTAAACAACAGATATTTATTTTCTCACAATTCTGGAATCATAAAATATGGGATCAAGGTGCCCACAGGATTGGTTTCCCCTTGCATCAAAGATGGCCACCTTCTCCTGTGTCCTCATGTTGTCTCTGCTCTGCATGTACACCTGCATAGTTCCTGTCTGTGTGCCCAAATTCCCTCTTCCTATGAAGAAAGACATCAGTCAGACTGGAATAAGGCTTACTCTAAAGGCCTTAATTACCTCATTTAAGACTCTGTCTCCAGATATAGTCACATTCGGAAGTACTACTGGGTGTTAGGACTTAAACATGAATTTGGGGAAACATAATTCAGCCTGTAACACTCAGTGCAGATTTCTTTTCATTTTCCTCTAATGGTGAAATATTTTGAGCTCCACATTGTCTTTATTAAAGTGCAGGGTATTAGGACTGCATCTAACAGGATTAACCTGGCCAATTTGTATGTATAAGTTTGTGTGTCTTTCTAAACACCTAAGAGATCACTAATGATCAATGTTCTTTCCTCTTGAACTTTGAAGATTCTTTTCTTTAGTACACTCTTCCACATCCTCTATATCGGATGTTTTCTTTATATCTTTCTTCTCTCTAGACATTTCTGATTTCTGGCCTTACTGTCCATGTCCGTGGCAACTGTCCTTATTATGACCATTGTTTTGGCAGCACTGACACTAATTGAGTTCCTTGTCCCCTAGGTTTATTTATTTTTCTCATCTTCTATTTTGCTACCAAATTATCCTTCTGTCAACCAGAAATTTTCATTGTTTTTCTTTCTCCTGTGAAAATTGCCTATCAGTAGCACCTGGGTGTATTTCACACTTACACTGAATGCAAAGCTTTCCTTGATAGAACTCCCCTCTCTACATATAATATTATTTCTCTTGACTTCCTAACTTCCTACCATGGACTCTAACCCCCGATAGTGTACCTCAGTATCACCAGCCATTTACACTTTCATTTGCAGCCCCATGGTCATGATGCTCCATTTTCTTTAATAACCTTTTTTTTTTACACCTGATCCTTTAAGGATCAGTCAAGTTTCTGCTCTTCCTTTCCAGAGTTCCAATATCTGCTGATTTGTTCCTTTCACACACAGCTGTATCACTTAGAGTTGGTGGCTGTTCATCTTAGTATTTGGTTATATTATTACTTCACTATTCATATTTTTATATTACTGTCCTCATTAGCTTTAAAAGAAGTATACATTTCACATATATTCTTTCCTGTCTCCATAATAGTGACTCTTTAAATTATCTTCAAAAGAATGAAATGTTCACTTGACAAAATAGCCTAATGGAAGACAAAAGCATACGAATGAATGACATAATCCATAATTCTTTTCAAGACTATGCTTTTCTCATTTTGCAAATATTTTTTTCTCTTTAGAAATATTGTGTGCTTAGTTAGGTAACTATAATTTTATTTTCCTGCAATACTAAAGAATTTAATTACAGATGTAATATATTACCCTGTTGCCCTAAAAATAGTGTATGCTGTTGACTCTGCTTAATCAAGGAACATTCTTCATCTGCTGAGTATATTTAACATGTTTTTTACTTTAAAAAATAACAGAACAAGTTTACAGTATGGGATTATGTGCTTAAAAAGGTTGAATTATGACAGAAAGGAGCTGGAAAGAAGACGAGAAGCAAGCCAACATGAAATAAAAGGTAATATACTTTCTTTCATATCAGATGCCTTTTGGGGGGAAAGTGGTTCGCTTTCACTGTTATAAACCTAAAATGCTGTGTGTTTTACAATGATCATTAAGTAACCTAAGTGTTTGGCTAGAATTGTGTCATCATTATTTCTTTTTCTTTATTTTTCTGATTAAAATACAGAAAAGAATACCATCTCTTTGTAAGATAATATCTCATTTGGTAAATGATCTTTTAAATTGAAATTTATTCCTATGAACTTATTAATTATACATTCTGCTTTTTCTAAAGGTGCCTTCATATAGATATTTTTGTTAAACTTTTAATAGAACAGTAGAACAGTCTCATTATGATTCAGAGAAATATGGTGCATAATTGATTTCTTATGGTTCATCTCTGGTTCCTATCACTTGAATTTAAGGGATACCACTTTCTAGTTTTCTTTCTGAAGTATGTTTTCCTAGTAGGTTTTATTATGCTTGGTCTCACCACAAGGAATATTCATACATAGATAGATATAAAGAAGAATTACCCATCTGGTCCTACATCAAATATTGTATTAGTATCTGACAGTTGCTGTTTAGAGTGTAGCTCTGAGAAAAAATAAACTCCCATAATTCACTAAGATTAAACACAGACAACTTCCTATGATAAGTAGCTGTGAGTGAGATTATAAATAGCCCCTATTTCCTGTAACTGATCTGATGACATTTACAGGAATAACTCTTGACTGTGACTAGGAGATCTCTGTTATTATCTGAAGTGTTAATTAACCTTGACCTTAATAAACAGCTTTCGAAAGTGAGGAGACCATGTGAATATCAAGAATGTACTAACATTTAATTTGTTGCTAAGAAACAGTCAGCTCTGATCTCTGGCCATTTACTGTTTAGGTCCAGGGGATCTCTAAAAAGATTTAAAGGCAGGACATAAATTTTGCTTAGAAACAGATTTATATAAAGGGATTTGATTTACAAAATGGAAAAAAAAACACAGATAAATTGCTGTTCTGAAGAAGAAAAGTTTGGATTAGGGCCTTATTTGTCTTCACCCTATAAATAAATGGCTTATTTTATGTACTTGATGACTCTTAACTACAGGTGTGGTGATGGAATTTTTGACTAGACATTTTGACATAGGTGTTCCAGGGGTCCCTAGGACCCAAAGGTCCATCATCCACTGTGCGTGCTTGGTTTCCCACAGGAAAGAATTCAAAGGCAAGCCAGTGTGGAGTTTAAAGGGAAAGAGAGCTTATTAGTGAAGCAGTGCGATAGACAGAAGGCTGCTCCTTAGACAGAATAGCCTTTCCCCTACCCGCAGTCAGATTTACTTCTTTCATTGAGGCTCATTTAATCCAGGGGTAGGGCATTCAATGAGAGGGAGGAATATCAGAAATTTTCTGGGAAAGGGTGGAGACTTTTTGGAAGAGCATGGTTGGCCATTCTGTGTTTTTATGTGGGCTTTCTGCTTCCTATCACTGTAGTATGTCTTTTAGTATGTTAATGTATTGCAATGAGCAAATAATGAGGCTATGGGTTACCACAAAATGGAATTCCTCACCTGTGTTGGATTGAGCTAGCCTCTTGCTGGTTCTAAGTCACAAATCTGTTGGAGAAAAGGGTGACTTACTATCCCTGAGATAATCCTGGTAGCCCTTATGAGTTACAGCCATTTCACCACATACCCTATCGCAATATATTTGCAGAAAAAAATGGTGACTTTAATATTTCTTAGACTATCAAAATATAAACCCAGCTCTAAAAAAGAATAAACACTTCCTATTCACAAATCCATTTAGTAGAAAGAAAACTGGACAGTTTTGTTGTTTTCTTGAGAAAACTATTATCCTGTGAGCTTTTTAAAATGTTGCATTTAGTGAAAATAACCAGATAACCATTGCTGTCAGCTATACATACCTGCCCAACCTTTGAAGTGCAAGTGTGCTGTAATCAAGAGTTAGAACTAATCAGTTGCTATCAACAGTAGCAGATTCATATAACCAAAGTATAATGCTAACCAACTTACATCGTATTTGCTGTCCAGAGGTCAGTGGTCCTAGCCAGTCATTGCAGCTGATTGGCCTGGGAATAAATCCCATTGACTTGCCAATGAAATCAAGGCTTAACTACAAGAAGAGAGTGAACACAGCCCTCATGGGGGATGCCCCTCGAGTAGCCAGCTGGCATGATCTGGGAGGCAGTGCCACTGGAATGTGCAGGACACCTACTACATTAGGTCACTCTTCCAAACTTCAGAGACATAGCAGCTCTACCTAATACATATAAACATACACAAGGAGACTGTGAAAATGAGGAGACAAAGAAACATACCCCAAATGAAAGAACAGAATAAAACTCTAGAAAAAGAACTAAACAAAATGGGGGCAAGCAATCTATTAGATGCAGAGTTCAAAACACTGCTTATCAGGATACTCAATGAACTTAGTGAGAACCTCAACAGCATAAAAAGGACCAGTCATAAATGAAGGATACACTAACTAAAATGAAAAATAATGTATTAGGAATCAATAGTAGAGTAGATGAAGCCAAGAATCAAATTCACAATCTGAAATATAAGGAAGCAAAAAACACCCAATCAGAATAGAAAAAAAAAAAATCCAAAAAATAAAGATAATGAAAGGAGCCTTTGGGATAACTTCAGTGATACCAACATTTGCATGATGGGAGTGACTGAAGAATAAGAGAGATTGCAAGAAATTGAAAATATATTTGGAGAAATAATGACTGAAAAACTTTCCTAACTTGGTGAAGGAAATAGTCGAGCAAGCACAATGAGTCCCAAAGAAGATGAACACAAAGAGGCCCACAACAAGACACATAATTAAAATGCAAATGGTTGAAGACAAAGCAAGAAGCCTAAAAAGCAGCAAGAGAAAAGCAGTTAATTACCTACAAGGGATTTGTTGGCTGATTTTTGAACAGAAACTTTTCAGGCCAGAAAGGATTGGCAAGAAATATTCAGTGATGAAAACCAAGGACCTACAACCGAAAATCACTCTACCCAACAGAGCTATCATTTACAATTGAAGGACAGATAAAGAGCTTCCCACACAAGGAAAAGATAAAGGAGTCCATCACTACCAAACCAATATCATATGAAATGCTAAAGGCTCTTCTTTAAGAAGAAAAAAAAAGATAAAAAAATATGGCAATCAATACATATCTATCAAAAATTGAATCTAAAAGTCAAAATAAATAAACAAGCAGAACTGAAATAGACACATAAAGAGAACATCTTGCCCTAACTGGTTTTGCTCAATGGATAGAGCATCAGCCTGCAGACTGAAGGGCACATGCTGGTTGCAGCTTAATCCCTGACCCTGGTCAGGGCACATGCGGGAGGCAACCAATCAATGTGTCTCTCTCACATCACTGTTTCTCTCTGTTTCATATCCTCCTTTCCACTTTCTCTAAAAATCAATGGAAAAATATCCTATGGTGAGGATTAACAAAAAAAAAATAACGTTTTGATGGTTGCCAGATAGGAGGAGGGTTGGGGGATGGGTGTAAAAGGTGAAAGGATTGGGAAGTATAAATTTGTTGTTACAGAATAGTAATGGAGATATAAAGTGCAGTATAGGGAATCCTCCTATATAATAAAAGGCTAATATGCAAATCAATGAATGGCAGAACAACTGGTCACTATGATGCACACTTACCACCAGGGAGCAGAGGCTCAATGCAGCAGCTGCCCCCTGGTGGTCAGTGTACTCCTACATGGCGAGCACCAGAAACCGAGCTCATGGCTAGCAAGTGCAGTGGTTTTGGCAAGAGCCTCTCCCGCCTTTGCAGCAGTGCTAAGAATGTTCAACTGCCAGTTTAGGCCTGCTCCCCAGAGGAAGCGGGCCTAAGCTGACAGTTGGACATCCCGTGAGGGCTCTGAGACTATGAGAGCATGCAGGTCGGACTGAGGGACCCCTCAAGTGCACAAATTTTGTGCACTGGACCTCTAGTAAAGTTAATGATCTAATCTAATAAAAGTAATATGCAAGTTAAGCCTCACTCCATTACATCTAAGCCACACCCACCAGCCAAGCCACGCCCACCAGTGAATCAGTGCAATGATGTGCAAATTAACCCAGCCAAGATGGTGGCTGGCAGCCACAGAGCTAGAGCAAACAGGAGGCCAGTGATGGAGGAAACTGCCTGCCTAGCCAAGCTGTGGCCTCCGCGCAAGGCAACGGTTTCAATTATAGAAGCCACAGAGCTGAAGCAAACAGGAGGCTTTGTTGCCTGCCTAGGCAGGCTGTGGCCTCCACTCAAGGCAACAAAGTTTCAATTACAGAAGATAAATAAACCCCAGAAACCTGCTTCCAGCCAGCGGCCTCACTGGGACCTTGGGTCAATGGGAGCTGTGGCCAGCCTGCAAACAGCTCTCAACCCCTCACCCAAGCTGGCCAGGCACCCTAGTAGGGAACTGAACCGTGAAGAGGCTGTGGGCAGCCTGAAAATGTCCCTCAGCCCCTCACCTAGGCTGGCCATACCCCCATGGAGTGAGGGTTCCCACTTGGGGGCTTGGGAAGCCTGCAAACAGCCATCAACCCCTTACCCAGGCTGGCCAGGCATGCCAGCAGGTGGACATCCCCCAAAAGGTCCCAGACTGCAAGAGGGCACAGGTCAGGCTGAGGGACCCCCCAAGTGCACAAGTTTTTGTGCACTGGGCCCCTAGTATTCTAATAACTATGTTTGGTATCAGATGGGTGAGAAATTTATCCAGATTATAACTTAGTGTTATATAATGTCTAATCACTGTGTTGTGCATCTGAAACTAATATACTATTGTATATCAACTGTAATTAATGAAAAAAAATAAAGAAATAAACACATGAAAATTTGAAGAAGCAGAAGGTTTAAAACTGAAATTAAGAATTTTATTGGTGGTTTAACAGTAAAAAAGAATTTTAATGAAAAAAAAAAAAAAAAAGGCCTGGCTAGTTTGGCTTAGTGCATGAAGCATTGGCCTGGGGATTGGGGTCCCAGATTCAATTTTGGTCAAGGACACATGCCCAGTTTGCAGGCTTGATCCCTAGTAGGGGGTGTGCAGGGGGCAGCCGGTCAGTGATTCTCTTTCATCATTGACGTTTCTATCTCTCTCTCTCCCTCTCCCTTCCTCTCTGAAATGAATAAAAATATATTTTAAAAAAGACCCATCACTTGAAAACATGTGGCCTGAGACCTACATGAAAAGAAACAAAAGAATGAATGACATAAAACAGATCATTAGAGACAATTGAACATAGTGAGGAATCTAGTACAGGTATAATAGGAAT
>PVJC01037507.1:0-17180 GCA_004026665.1 Murina feae | reverse complement strand
TTCCTGGTGCCCTGGTGCCACTTCCAACTGCCAGCATAGGCAGGCAGTTGCAACAGAACCCTTTGGTTTTCTCTAGTTCCGAGGCTGTTGGCCTCCATCTTGGCTGGGTTAATTTGCATACAGCCGCTCTGATTGGCTGCTGGCCTCCATCTTGGCTGGGTTAATTTGCATACAGCCGCTCTGATTGGCTGGTGGTAACAATCACATTTGCATGTTTCGCTTTTATTATAGAAGATGGGAGATGGCGACATAACCACGAAACAAGGTATGTCAAGTCCGACATAACCCAAGGGCTGCGTGTATATGTGTATGTGTGTGTGTGTTTGCTTAATTCCTTCACTTTCTTTCATCCAGCCCCACAACCCCATTCCCTTCTGATAGCTGTCAGTCTGTTCCATGTATCCATTCCTCTGTTTTGATTTTGTCAGGGTTTTTTTTATTCATTACATTCAACATGTGAGATTATGTGGTATTTGTCTTTCTTTGACTGGTTTATTTCGCTTAGAATAATCATCTCCAGGTCCATCCATGTTGTCCTAAAGGGTAAGATTTCCTTCCTTTCCACAGATGAGTGGTATTCCATGTACCACAGCTTTTTTATCCACTCATTTACTAATGGGTACTTGGGCTATGTCCAGATGTTGGCTATTTTAACTAACACTGCAATGAACATAGAGATGCATATATTCTTTAGAATTAGTGTTTTGAGTTTCTTTGGATATAAGTGAGACCACTGGGTCAAAGGCATTTTCATATTTAATATTTTGAGGAAATTCCTACTGTTTCCCACAGTGGCTGCACCAGTCTGCATGCCCATCAACAGTGTACTAAGGTTCCTTTTTCTCTACATCCTGATCAATACTTGTTGTTTATTGATTTATTGATGGTAGCCATTCTGACAGATGTGAGGTGGTTTTATTCTATTGTTTTTGAAATATGTTTTTATTGATCTTAGAGAGGAAGGGAGAAAGATGGTGTGATGGAAAACATAGATTGGTTGCCTCCCACATGTCCCCTACTGGGGATCGAGCCCAAAACCTGGGCATGTGCTCTGACCAGGAATAGAACCAGCAACCCCTTGGTTCATGGGTTGACACTTAACCTCTGTGCCACACTGGCTGGGCTTATTGTGATTTTAATTTGCATCTCTCTGATGATTAGTGATGTTGAGCATTTTTTTCATATGTCTATTAGCCACTTTGGAGAAGTGTCTATTCAGGTCCTATGCCCATTTTTTAATTGAGTTATCTTCTTGGTATTGACTTGTACAAGTTCTTTATATATTTTGGAAATTAACTTCGTATCAGATGTCTTACTGGCAAATATGTTATCCTACCCAGTGGGTTCTCTTCCCATTTTGTGGATTGTTTCCTTTGCTGTGCAAAAACTTTTTAGTTTGTAGTCCCATTAAAATTTTTTTGTCCTTTGTTTCCCTAGCCTTAGGAGCTATATCTACAAAAATATTGCTATGAGAAATGCCTGAAATTTTATTGCCTATGTCTTCTTCTAGGAATTTTATGGTTTTGTGACTTATATTTAAGTCTTTAATCCATTTTGAGTTTATTCTCATGTATGGTAATTTATGATCTAGCTTCATTTTTTTTCATATAACTGTCTCATTTTCCCAACACCATTTATTGAAGAGACTTACCCCATTGTATGTTATTGCCTCCTTTGTCAAATATTAATTGACCATAAAAGTGTGGTTTTATTTGTGCTCTCTATTCTGTTTCATTGATCTATATGTGTGTTCGTATGCTAATACCATGCTGTTTTGTTTAATATGGTCTTGTAGTATAGTTTGATATCAGGTGGTGTGATACCTCCAACTTTGTTCTTCTTTCTCAATATTGCTGAGGCAATTCAGGGTCTTTTGTAGTTCCATATAAATTTTTGGAACATTTTTTCTAGATCTGAGAGATATGCCATTTGTATTTAAATAGGAATTGCACCAAGTCTGTAGATTATTTTGGGTAGTATGGATATTTTAGTGATGTTAATTTTTCCTATCCGTGAATATGGTATATGCTTCCCCTTATTTATATCTTCCTCAATTTTTCTTTTGTACAGGTCTTTTACCTCCTTGATTAAATTTATTCCTAGGTACCTTATACTTTGTTGTTATTGCAATAGTAAATGGTGATGTTTTCTTAATTTCTCTTTCTGATTGTTCATTGGTGTAAAAAATGCCATTGGTTTCTGAATATTAATTTTGTAAGCTGCTACTTTACCAAATTCATTTATTAGATATAGTAGTTATTTGTTGGAGTCTTGAAGGATTTCTATATACAAATCATGTCATCTGCAAATGAGTTTTACTTCCACTTTTCCAATTTGGATGATTTTTATTTCTTCTTGTCTGATTGCTGTGCCTTGTGCTTCCAGTAGTACCATGTTGAGTAAGAGTGCTGAAAGAAGACATGCTTGTCTTATTCCTATCTTAAGGGAAGTGCTTAGTTTTTTGCCCATTGAGTATGATGTTGACTGTGGGTTAGCTCTAATTTTTATTTCCTTCCTTTTACTGTCTTTGGATTTTGTTTGTTGACTAGTTCCTTAAATTAGGTTGTTGATTTGAGACCCTTCTTCTTTCTAATGTGTTTACAGCTATTAACTTCCCATTTAGTAAACTTGTGCTGCATCCCACAAGTTTAACTTTGTTGTGTTATTTTAATTTTTCTCAAGATGTTTTAAATTTCCATGGTAATTTCTCTTTTGATTTATCAGTTATTTAAGTGTGTGTTACTTAATGTGTACAGATTTGTGAATTTTCTAGTATCCTTTTTGATGATTTCATGTCATTACGCTGTAATTAAAAGATACTTTGTATAATTTCAACCTTTAAAACTTTATTAAGATTTGTTTTGTGGCCTAACATAGGGTCTATTCTGAAAAATGTTCCTTGTGTGCTTGAAAAAAATTGTATTATGCTGTTGCTAGAAGGGTTCTGATATGTCTGTTAGGTCATATTTATCTATAGTGGTTTTCAAGTCCACTCTTTCCTTATTGATTTTCTGTCTAATTGTTTTATCCATTATCAAAAGTGGGGTATTAAGTCTCTTACTAATGTTGTAGGCAAGAGGATTTTTATTTTGCTTGTTTTTAAAGAAAGTCTTTGTGTGCCAAAGTTTCTGAGGCCTGAAATGGCTGAGATTATTATTTTTTAAAATATATTTTATTGATTTTTTACAGAGAGGAAGGGATAAGGATAGAGAGTTAGGAACATCAATGAGAGAGAAACACTGATCAGCTGCCTCCTACACACCCCCTCCTGGGGATGTACCCACAACCAAGGTACATGCCCTTGACCGGAATTGAACCCAGGACACTTGAGTCCACAGACCGACGCTCTATCCACTGAGCCAAATTGGTCAGGGTTGAGATTATTTTTATTGCACTCTTATATTTAAACTAGAGGCCCGGTGCACAAATTCATGCACCATTGGGATCCTTTAGCCTGACCTGTGGGATCAGGCCAAAACCAGCTCTCCAACATCCCCTAAAGGATCCCGGATTGTGAGAGGGTGCAAGCCAGGCTGAGGTACTCTTCTGGTGCGCAATCAGGGTCAGGGAGAACATGGGAGGTTGGCCAGGCAGGGAGGGACCACGGGAGGGCTCCAGGGTGTGCCCAGCCCATCTTGCTCAGTTCCGATTGGCTGGACCCCAGCAGCAAGCTAACGTACCAGTTGGAGCATCTGCCCCTTGGTGGTCAGTGCAAGTCATAGCAAGCAGTTGAGCGGCCTCAGCATATCATTAGCATATTACGCTTTTTTGGTTGAATGGTTGACCAGACACTTAGCATATTAGGCTATTATTATATAGGATGACAATTTGGATAAATATAAAATTCTATCTTCAGATTTTTCTTCTTTTCAATACTAAAAAATAGAACTTAGTTGCCTTGCAGAAGTTTGTGAAGTGTCTAAAATGAGTATGTTACCTATTTATTTGTGAGTGATCTGTTTCTCTTTGGAAGTTTCTTTATTTTTGATATTCTTAAACTGTAGTGTAATGGATCTAACTATGAAAATTATTCCAATAAGCAACCTGTCTTATTTAACTGTGGGACAGTCTATACCAGTGGTTGCCAACCTTTCGGGCCTCATGGACCACCAGCAGTCCGAAGACCACAATTGCGACTAATGGTCTATACAATCTCTATGTTTAGCTAATGAAATTTGACATTATTGACTTGGAGTTTTATGAGGGCTGGGACCATGTCCTTCTGTTTCATAGTTACATCTTTGGTGCCTACAATAGTTCCTGGCATATGGTTAAGTGCACTAAATAAAATTTGTTGAATGAATGAATGAATGATTAAATAAATACACATTAAGGGAACTGACAATTTTTCTAAGAGTCTATAAAATTAATATTTTTTTGTAATCTGTTTCAGTAGTTAGGGAGTTTTTGTAAGAAACAAAAAATAGACATCTAACAGAACTTAACATTATACTGAGTTAGTTCTATTAATGATCTATGGATTACACGAAATATAAGAAAATAGTTTGGAAAGGAATCATGCAAGTTATCATTGATTTATACACATATCTGGAGATATTAGTCTCAGTAAAAAAATGCAGCATCTCTTTGTACATGTCACTTCTCACACTATACTTGGTCTGTGTAGCCCTTTCTCCTCTACTGAACTGTGACCAACTTAGGACCATCTGTTTTTGAAGGAACAAAATAGATAACAAAATTTATACTATACTCGACTAGCATACATACCACTATATAATAAATAAAATACTTATCACTATACAATAATTAAAATACTTAGTAGTGGAAAGAAGTGGCAATTTTTCTTTTTTCCATTAAGAATAACGTATGTGGAAACTATAATGACCATAGTTAATAATGTACAGAATAGTGGCTATAGTTAATAATACTGTGTTGTATATTTGAAAGTTGTTAAAAGAGTAGATCACAAGAAAGAAATTTTTGTAACTATGTATGGTGCTAGATATTAACTAGACTTACTGTTAGCATTTTTCAATATATACAAATATCTAATCATTATGTTGTACACCTAAAATTAATGTTATTTGTCAATCATATCTCAATACATAAAAAAGAATAACTATTTTTTAAAACATGACTGGTTTTTTCTTTTTATTATTATTATTGCTTAAAATATTACAAAGAGTAGTACATATGTCTCTTTTCTTTTTTCCCCTTGACCTTCCCCCGGCTTCCCTTACCCCCCAGTGTCTTGTGTCCATTGGTTATGCTTATATGCATGCATAAAAGTCTTTTGGTTGATCTCTTTCCCCTCCCCCCAAAACCTTCTCTGGCCTTCCTGCTGCAGTTTGACAGTCTGTTTGATGCTGCTCTGCTTTGGTATCTATTTTTGTTTGTCAGTGTATAATGGTCTTTATTATCCATAAATGAATGATGTCTCATGGAATTTTTCTTTCATTGACTGGCTTATTTCACTTAGCATAATGCTCTCCAGTTCCATCCATGCTGCTGCAAATGGTAAGAATTCCTTCTTTTTTACAGCAGCATAGTATTCCGTTGTGTAAATGTGCCACAGTTTTTTAATCCACTCATCTACTGATGGGCACTTAGGTTGTTTCCAAATCTTAGCTATGGTAAATTGTGCTGCTATATCCTTTCTGTTTGGTGTTTCTGGCTTCTTGGGATATATCCCTATAAGTGGGATCACTGGGTCAAATGGCAGTTCCATTTTTAAATTTTTGAGGAAACTCCATACTGTTCTCCACAGTGGCTGCACCAGTCTGCATTCCCACCAGCAGTGCACGAATGTTCCTTTTTCTCCGTATCCTCTCCAGCGCTTGTCGTTTGTTGATTTGTTGATGATAGCCATTCTTACAGGTATGAGATGGTACCTCATTGTTGTTTTGATTTGCATCTCTTGGATGATTAGTGACTTTGAGCATGTTTTCATATGTCTCTTGGCTTTCTGAATGTCCTCTTTTGAAAAGTGTCTATTTAGGTCCTTTGCCCATTTTTTGATTGGATTGTTTATCTTCCTTTTGTTAAGTTGTATGAGTTACCTATAAAAGTTGGAGATTAAACCTTTATCGGTGATGACATTGACAAATATGTTCTCCAAGAATAACTATTTATGTGAATGAATGCTAAGTTAAAAAAATAAGAGTGAGAATGGGAGTTTTCTTTGCTTAAGTCACGTTTGTTATGGTTGTAGTCTTATTTGCTTGGTGGCATGATTTTTTTGTAATGATAAACACTATATGTGATCCCCCCATCATCCTAATCTCCGCTTCTCTATGTTAACATCTAAAATAATAACAATGATGTCCACCTTCAACAGTCATGCAAATTTACAAGTTGTCATAGACTTAGGAACTGACATAACCTTTCTTGAACATCTCTCTATATAAAAGCCCAGTGATCAGAATGGTAGGATGAGCAGAATGACTGGAATAACCAGTGGCTATGATGCACACTGTGGCAGCCAACCAGCCTGATCTGGGCCCAATGAGCCCCCAAAACCCTGATTGGGGGCGGGGCCAGCCAGCCAACTGCCCGCAGCCCCTCCCCCTGGTTGGCCCCACCCCGATCGGCCCTCCAGCCTAATCAGGGGCAGGGATAGCTGGCCAACCACCCACAGCCCTCCCCACACCAGCCCAGCCCAATGGGCCCCCATTGGGGTGGGGCAGCTGGACCCCATCTGTGCACTAATTCATGCAACAGGCCGGGCTCTAGTAAGTAATAAAAAGGTTGATAGAAAAAGAAAAAATGGATCCTCTCATGGTTGTGAATATAGAAATCCTCAGGACAATTCATGCCGGTAAGTGGCATTATTGTGACAACACTGATACATGCAAACAGACGTGCTCTGGCTTTAGATTCTTGCAGGCTTTAGATATCGAGAATCTGTTTATAAAACTGAATTATATAAATAACTTATAGTAAGAAAAATAAAGCCCCTGTTTTTCTACAGAAATTGAATGATTTATCGAAATTTGAGAAGGTGCTAACAGTCTTGAAAATATGAATTCATTGGGTTTTGCATTTCTACTAAGCAAAAGTGGTGTGGAATATTTCAACTAGTCTGCCAAATAATCTATGCATAAATTGGAGAGAGCAGTCCCTGTGAAAGAGTTGCTTTATAATAATAAAGAAAAACAGTATCCAGTTTAAAAATAAACTCATTTAACTTTTACATGCTTTTCATATTTCCCTGTCTTAATTAGTACCTCACGTTAACTTATTAACCAAATACTATCAATTCCCAGCGCATATCATCTCATTCAAATATTTTGATGAATATAGGGCAATGTGATAAAATGATTCTTATGCAGGAAGCATAGTATTCTATTTGCTTTCAGAATAAACTCCTATTCAAGTCTGCACATCCTATAACAACTACACTGTTTCATGGCTCCTGCGGTATTGCTCCCTTTGAGAACTCATTTGAAGTGTAAACCTTTGGCGACAACCTTTACAAAGTACATGGGCATACTTCAAAATTTGAACATTAACATTTTAATCCATGTGTATATAGCTTCTTTTTTGAAATATTTGCCTTGTTTAAAGAATTTAAGCAATGAAAATTCAGGAAGTGATCTAAAATACCTTAGGGAAATTATCTTTAACAGTAATCACATAGACTCTCAGACTTGAAATGGACCCCGTAGATCATGTAATCTGAAGACTATTAGAGAAGCCATGGTAAGGACTGGAAACATTTTCACCCTGTAATTTTTAATGTGATCCAGATAGGACTGTTTCTATACAGCTTAGTACAAGTATATATAAAGCATATAGTGTTGTATATTAATTCTCATCATTAACTGAATTTTTTTTGGGGGGGGGAATTCTCTTACTAATATGTAATTAATTTTTGGAGTTTACTTAACTCCTTGGAAAAAATACATCTTCATTAGTATTTAGTGTTTCAAAGATAGTTTGGGCATTCTAAAATATCATTGTAATTAAGCCTGTATTTGGTATATTTACTAAAGCAATAATAACCTGTGGCTTTACATATAACTTTTAACCTGCTTCATTTCTATCCTAAAACTTAAAGTTGAGTAGCAGATTCTTGTATGGATACTGTGTTTTATGCTGATAGTTTTCCTAATAAATTAATCATATGTAATACAGACCTCTTATCAATGTTGCATGTTCCTAACTTTTTCATTTGATTGCCATTAAGTTAAAATCTTGTTAAATTATGCTTAAAGAAATACTTCCAACATAACCACATATGTATCATTAACATGCAAATTTTAACATACAAACAATAAATACGGTTCTAGACATTTAAAGACACAAAATATATATTTAGAAAGGTAACTGCCTTGTATATCTTCCTACAAATGGTATAATTATACCACTTCTTTCACCATACTATTACTTTACCATACACTTAGTATTTGATAGCTGTGCTGGGCTGACTAGGAATTTTGAATATGAGAAAAGAACCTGCTTTCTTGGTGCTTTATTTATTTTTTAATCCTCACCCAAGAATATTGGAAGAGAAAGTGGAAGAGAGAGAAAAAGTCAGAGAGAAATATCCATGTGAGAGAAAAACATCGATTGGTTGCCTCCTGCAACAGCCCCAACCAGGCCCCAGGCTGGGGACGGCCTGCAACCGAGGTACATGCCCTTAACAGGAACTGAACCTGGGACCCTTCGGTCCACAGGCTAACATTCTATCCACTGAGCCAAACTGGTGTTGGTGTTTTATATTTTCTTTCTAAATTTAGATCTTTCTGAAAATTTAAAATTTTGCATTTTACATTTGGTTTTGCATTGAAAAATCAAGTTTTTAAGTTATTTATTAAATAGTTGCTCCTTTACTTTTGATCTCATCCCCCAATTGTCTTAATTATTCTTGGCACTTTACAATTTCTCTTTACAATTTCCTTGTCAAGGTCCAGGGGGAAAAACCTGCCGGTAATTATAAAAGGGAATCACAATGAATCTACAGATTAATTCTGGGAAAATTTACATCTTTATTACATTAAATTTTCACACCATGAACATAGTATATACCTCCCTTTAGGTAAATTTCCAATAAAGTGTTATTATTCCCTCTACAAATTTATTGCATATATTTAAAAAGATTATTAGATGTTGTTATATTTTTGGTTGTTACTATTGTTTCTTTTTAAAATTATATTTTCTAATTTGTGTTGCTAGCATATAACAATGCAGCTGACTTTTATACACTGTTCTTGCACCTACAAGCCTTGTTGAATTATCTTACTCTAAAGATTTATCTGCATTTTTATTTGAATGCTCATATTGTTGGTAAATAACAGTTTTTTCCCTTTTTCTTACTGTGGTAAAATACACATAACATAAAATTTACCATCTTAACCATTTTTGAAAAGCATGTTTTTATTGATTTGAAAGAGAGGAAGAGGGAGAAAAATAAGAACATGAATGGTGAGAGAGAATCATCAATGGGCTGCCTCCTGCATATCCCACACTGGAGAGTGAGCCTACAATTTGGGCATGAACCCTGACCAGGAATCAAACTGTGATCTCCTGGTTGATGGCTTGATGCTTACCCACTGAGCCACATTAGCTGGGCCCACCTCAGCCATTTTTAAATGTACAATTCAGTGTATAGTTCACTGTTCATCCCTATAACTTCATCATATAAAACTGAAATTCTATACCTGTAAACAACAGCTCACTTTCCTCCCCCCATAGCCCCTGGCAATCACTGTTACACTTTGTCTTTATGATTTTGACTATTCTAAGGACCTCATATAAATGGAATCATAGTGTATTTGTCTTTTTAGAACTGGGTTATTTCACTTAGCGTAATGTCCTCAGGTTCATCAGTATGTAGCATATTGGAGAATTTTCTTCCTTTTTAAGGTGGAATAGTATTCCACTGTATGTAAATACCATATTTTACAACCATTCATTGGTTAACGGAGCTTGGGTTGTTTCCACATTTTAGCTATTTTCATAATGCTGCTATGAATATGGGTGTACCATCTTTAATTCCCACCAACAGTGCTCAAGGGTTACATTCTTCACATTCTCTCCAACAATTACTATTTTTTGATAGTAAATAACCCTAACGGGCCTGGCTAGCATGGTGTCAACCTATGAACTAAGAGGTCACAGTTTGGCTCCTGGTCAGGGCACAGGCCCAGGTTGCAGGCTCAATCCTCAGTAAGGGGTGTGCAGGAGGCAGCAGACTGATGATTCTCTCTCATCATTGATGTTTCTCTCTCTCCCTCTGCCTTCCTCTCTGAAATCAATAAAAATATATTTTAAAAAATAACAATCCTAATGGGTATGAGGTGGCACCGCATTTTAATGTTGATTTGCATTTCTTTAATGCTTAGTGAAGTTGAGCGTCCCTTCCTGTGTTTATTGGTCATTCATATATCTTCTTTGGAGAAATGTCTATTTAAGTGCTTTGCCCATTTTTTTTATCTGGTTGTTTTTTCTGTTGTAGTTAAGTTTTACAAGTGCCTTATATTTTCTGAATATAAATTCTTTATTAGATATATGATTTCCAGATATTTTCTCTCATTCTGTTAGTTGCCCTTTTAGTCTGTGAATAGTATCTTTTGATGCACAAAATTTTTAAATTTTCATTAAGCCCAATTTGTCTATTTCTTCTTCTGTTGCTTATGTCTTTGGTGTCATATCCAAGAAATTATTGCCAAAACCAATTCTGTGAAGACTTTTCTCTGTTTTCTTAAGAGTTTTAGTGTAATAGGTCTTAAATTTAGTTATTTGATCCATGGTGTTAGGTAAGAGTTCAACTTCATTCTTTTGCATGTGGACTTCATTTTCCTAGCATCATTTCTTGAAGAGACTGTTCTTTTCCCCACTGAATGGTCTTGCTATCTTGTTAAAAATCATTTGAACCAGCCCTAGCTGGCGTGGCTCAGTAGATAGAGTGTCAGCCTGTGGACTGAAGGATCGCAGGTTCGATTCCGGTCAAGGGCATATGGCTGGGTAGTGGGCTTGATCCTCAGCAGGGGGCATGTAGGAGGCAGCCCATCAATGATTTTCTCTCATCATTGATGTTTCTATTTCTCCCTCTCCCTCTCCCTTCCTCTCTGAAATCAATAAAAATATATTTTAAAAAATCATTTGACCATGTATGTGAGGGTTTATCTTTAGTCCCTCTATTCTATGCCATTGCTCTATGCATCTGTTTTTATGCTAGTACTGTACTGTATTAATTACTATAGCTTTGTAATAAGTGCTAAAATCAGAAAGTATGTGTCCTCCAGATTCGTTCTTCTTTTTCAAGATTGATTTTGGCTATTCTGGGTACCTTGAAATTCCATATGAATTTTGGGGTGAGTTTTACAATCCCTGCCCCCTCCCCTTCAAATAGTCATTGGGATTTTGATAAGAATTAGATTGACTGTAGATCACTTTGAGTAGTATGGACATCTTAATATTAAATTTTCCAATCCATGAACATGAGCTGTGTTTCTATCTATTTACGTCTTCTTTAATTTCTTTTAGAAATGTTTCTAATTTTCAGTGTACAAGATTTTCATTTCTTTGGTTAAGTTAATTCCTAAATATTTCACTATTTTTTACTAGTGGCCTGGCGCATGGACTCATGCACATTGAAAGGAAATTAATAATACTTTAATATCACTATTTTCCCTTTCTCTATAATAGAATTATCAACCAAGTTCATGATCTAATGACAG
The DNA here is from genome assembly GCA_004026665.1 of Murina feae. Classification (NCBI taxonomy): domain Eukaryota; kingdom Metazoa; phylum Chordata; class Mammalia; order Chiroptera; family Vespertilionidae; genus Murina; species Murina feae. The sequence goes on along the minus strand of PVJC01037507.1, from coordinate 5,535 downwards.
ATCAAAACACACATGTGCAATTGGCGCCAGTGAAAGCTTTATATGTATCACGCATGCACGAGACAACTTAGCCTTTTATATATATAGAACTAGAGGCCTAGTACATTAATTTGTACACCTTGAAAGAACTGTGGGCCGTGAGGCTACAGTGGGCACAGGGGAGGGTATTGGCCCATCCTCCGTGCCCTGGTCCAACCCCTCCCATTGCAGCCCCCAGTCCCATCTGCCAGCAGCCCTACTCCCACTGCTCCCACGTGCTGACAGAGCTGGCCCTGCTCGCACCCGCTGATGGTGCAGAGCGATTGGGGCCTGCGCCAGCAGTGGGTGCAAGCGGAGCTGGTGCCATCAGTGTGTGCGAGTGGCGGCTACTGGCTACTGCTCTGATCACCCCTCAGGAGCAGGGGGAGATGAAGAAGCCCTCAGGGGCAATCAGGGCTGGGAGCTGCTGCTCACATCCACTGACAGCGCTGAGCAATCGGAGCCAGTGCCAGGTGCTGGCAGTGGGTGCAAGTGGTGGCTCCAGCTCCAGTGCCAGCAGCGGGTACAAAGTGGGGCCTGCGCAGGGAGGAAAGAATTTTCAGTAACCACCAGAGGCTCATCCCAACAGCCACTGGCACCCAGCCTCGTTCTGGTGCCCCGCTCACCTGCTCCACCATCCCGCTATAGCTAATGCCTACCATGTTCTGTGCTCTGCTGCTGCCTGCCATGTTTCGTGTGCACACCCTGGTAGTCAGTGCCTGTCATAGCAACCGATTGTTCAGTTGTTAAGTTGTTCCGCTGTTTAGTTTATTTACATATTAGAGTTATATATATATATATATATATATATATATATATATATATATATATACTTGCTGTCCTCATATAATGAGTTAAGAAGTGTTCCCTGCTCTTCAATATTTTAGAAAAGTCTTAGAAAGATATGTATTAGTTCTTTAAATGTTTGGTAGAATTTACGAGTAAAGCCATAAAGTCCAGGACTTTTCTTTGTTGGGAGATTTTTGATGATTCAGTTTCCTTGCTGATTATAGATATATTCAGATTTTCTATTCATTCATGTTTTCATTTTGGTAAGTTCTGTTTCTAGGAATTTGTCTATTTTATCTAGGTTATCCATTTTTAAGTCATACAATTATTCATACTACTTTCATGATCCTTATTTCTGTAGAATTGGTAATAATGTCCTCACTTCCATTTTTATTTTAGTAATTTGAGTCTTCTCTTTTTTTCTTAGTTCATCTGGTTAATAGTTTGTCAATTTTGTTGGTCTTTTTGAAGAACCCACTTTTTTCATTACTTTTCTCTATTGTCCTGTATTTTATCTCTGCTCTAATTTTCATTATTTCCTTCCTTCTGCTAGCTTTGAGATTTTGATAAGAATTAGATTCTTTTTCTAGTTCCTCAAGTTGTAAAATTAAAGTTGTTCATTTGAGATCTTCTTTTTTAATGTAAAGATTTATAGCTATAAATTTCCCCCACAGCACCACTTCCACTGCATCCCATAAATTTTGGTACAGTGTGTCTTCATTTTCATTAGTCTCTAAGTATTTTCCAATTTCCTTTAGTTATTTATTTTTTTGTCAATTGGTTAAGTATAATTTGTGCATTTTTCAGTTTTACTTTTATTATTGAGTAGCTGTACCCAGCCACGCATTGCTGTAGCTCAGTCTGGTTAAATGGAAAAGAAAGAGAAAGCACACATTTCTAATATGTTTAATTTCACAACACTTGTGGGTATACAATATTTTTTGTTGTTTTATTATCTGTGCAGACATAGAGATTGTCTGGTTTGCCGACTCTAGAACACGCAACATATAATTGTCCATGTGAGAAGCAATCCGTGTCTAGATCTAGACCGCACAATTTTATGGCCCTGAGCTTTGTTGATTGTGACTGCAAACACCAATCGAATTGGGAAAAGCAATCTCTTAAATTGAAATGGCATCTCCGTTGGAATCCTAAGAATGCGAGGAATGAGGACATCTTCACCTTTGAAAGATCCTGTCAAGATGGTTGCTTCTACCACTTTGCTCATTAGTTTTTTTACATGCAAGCCGCATGCCGTTGCAAAGCTTTGGCTGGTTGATATTTTGCAACATGGTAATTGGCATGTCGATTTTCAGTTACAGTACGTCATCCTTGACCCTGATCTGCTGTTTCTCGTTGACGTCTGTTAGCCACTCAGCCTGTAGCGTTTATTCTGTCGAGAACGAAGCAGATCTGAAGCTGAAGAACGCGATCGCTGTGCTCGCAACCGTGCATCCTCAAGTCTGGCTGCACGTCGCGCTGCTGTTTCCTCCGCACGTATCTGAGCCATTTTTCGTCTGTTTCGCTCTTTCGCTGATGCCCGGTCTGCCTCAGTTTGATTTGCAATTACTCTCGCACTGCTTCTGCTCCGCGAGTATGACGGCCTAAGTTTGATCTTCTGCGAGGCATTATTTGGATGAACTAAAGCTAAGGTGACCAGATTTTAACATTGGTAAAGCGGGATACCACTGAGCGCTTGGCCGCCGAAAACCGTATCTTCCCTTCCTGTTCTCCCGCCGTTCCCTAGCTTGTCCTGCATTCTTTCCAAAAATCGGGACTTTTTTTAAAACGCCGCAGGACGCGGGACAAATTGTTAAAAATCGGGACTGTCCCGCCAAAAGCGGGATGCCTGGTCACCTTAACTAAAGCAGATCGATTGCACTGAAAAGAAGAAAGAATGTTATAACAAAAACATATAAAATTGCAAAACATTATAAAAACAAAATGAAAAACAATGAAAAAAAAAAATAAACTATACTCACGAAATGAACCCTATGGTAAATGACACAGCTCAAAATTCTAACACAACATCATATGAAATAATTAAATCAAAATGAAAATAAATCAAAATCTATGAAAATTCAATTTAACAATACAATCAGAAACATTGAAATGGAATTGGAAAATATTTAGCATAGCATGTGTTGCTTTTATGTCCAACAGATGGTGCTGTTTTTTTAAAAGCGTGTTTTTTACCTGTCACACATGTGACGTCTATGTATAGTAGGTATATAAAAACACTCGTGTATTCGAATGCAACATTGTGCCAAAATCTCAAAGCAATCGGTGAAAAATTTTTGGAGATTTAAGATTCTGAACAAACGGACATTTACGTTTTTATTTATATAGATTTCTAACTTTATCCCATTGTGGTCATAGAAGATAATTGGTATCATAATTTTTATGGATACTTATCTTTTAAAATCTCTTGAGACTTAATTCGTGATCTACCATATGGTCAAGTCTACCCTGGGAAATATCCCAGGTGCACTTGAGAAAAATGTGTCTGCTATTATTGTTGGGTAGTGTTCTGTATGTGTTAGATCTTAGTATATTATGTCCTTTATTTCCTTACTTAATTTCTGTCAGGTTTTTGTATTCATTATTGTGAGTAGGGTTTTAAAGTTTCCACTATTATTATAGAGCTATTTTTCCCTTCAATTTTGTCACTTTTTGCTTTATGTATTTTGATGGTTTGTCATTTGATCCATAAATGTTTACAATTGCTATATCTTCCTACAGTATTAGACCTCTTATTAATAGAAAATGTCCTTCTTTGTCTCTTGTAGCTTATTTGGTGTAAAGTCTATTTGGTATAATATTAACATAGCCACCCTGTGCTCTTTTGTTTACTACCTGCATAAAATATCTTTGTCCCTTGAAATTCTGACAACTTTCATATATTTGAGACTATTAGTAAGTGGTGATAAGCTGATAACTTAAAAAAATATATCTTTATTGTTGAAAGTATTACAGATCTCCTTGGTAAACTATACCTTTTACATTTATGTGCTTAATTTCTTTATCCTTGAGGTTTTTTACATTAAAGCTTGTTTTGTCTGCTATATTTTGAGCTATTCTAAGTATTTTTTTCTTTACTGTTTTCCCATTATATCTTTTTGCTTTACTTTCAACCTCCATTGCCTTTACTTTTCAGGTGTTTATCTTATAATAACATACAGCTGTATTTAGCTTTTATCCAATCTGAGAGAACCTGTACCAAGAAAATTAATCTGCTTAATACATTTATTGCTTTTGCATAAATATATAGATTGTTACTAATTTGTGCTTTCTATTAATCATGTTTTTGCTTTTCTTGGTTTGATTTCATTTTCTTTAACTTATACCTTTCCAGATTTCTGATATCCAATGAGAATCTTAGTTCCAACTTGGGACCTGATGAGAGCTTAAGACCATGTCTTCTGCCCCACAAGACTGTTAAAACTTGGACGTTTTGGTAACTGAGATAGGCAAATGCCTCCAGGACAGCAGTGACATAAGTGCCAGCTTAGTAAGTTAGTCTTCAGCTCCTCTATGTTTGGCCTCTGAGTATTTTACATACTTTTTTTGCATTTTGAGTATTTTCCTAAAAGCATTTCAACTTGAAGTTCTTGGGTATTTTGTTGAAGGCTTTTTAGGCTTATTACCTGATGTTGAGACCTGAAATAGTATGTGAAACAGAATCACAGACTTTAATTTTTCAAATTGAAAACTATCTTCTGTGAAATACTTTTATACACCCATATTAGAATGAGAATCAGGAATCATGTTCTAGTTCTGATGTTGTGAACCTGATAAACCCCTAATATTTCTCAAACTATTTTATCATCTCTGGAACAGAGTCTGGAGTAGAAACAGCATTGGTGAAGGTTCAAGAAGTAATAATACTCATCATATTCCTAACACTAACTTGCCATTGATTAGATATCTTTCACCATACCTGGCTTAAGACGCAAATTGTTCTTTGGTTGACCAGAATAGTTTTGTTTAATTGTAGTTAAGAAAACAACATAAAATTTACCTGCTTAACCATTTTTAAGTGTACCATTCAATAATGTTAAGTATATTCAATGTTGTAAAACCTTGACTTTTAAACTTCAAGGTTTACTTATTGTAAAAAAAAAAAGTACTTCTATTTTTACCATTTCTACCTTGTCCTTACTCATCTCTTATTCCTTCCCTTCCCCATGCTATCATCATCTGTCCCCCCCTCTTTTTGTAGTTTTAATAGGCTTATTTTTTTTTAAATTTATCTTTATTGTTCAGATTATTACAGTTGTTCCTCTTTTTCCCCCCATAGCTCCCCTCCTCCCAATTCCCACCCCAACCTCTGACCTTGCCCCCCCATTGTCCTCATCCATAGGTGTACAATTATTGTCCAGTCTCTTCACGCATCCCCAACACCCTTAACCCCCGAAAATTGTCAGTCCACACACCTTCCTATGCCTCTGATTCTATCCTATTCACCAGTTTATTCTGTTCATCAGATTTTTTATTCACTTGATTCTTAGATTCACTTGTTGATATATATTTGTTGCTCATAATTTTTACTTTCCTTTTTCTTCTTCCTCATTCTCAAAGGATACCTTTCAGCATTTCATATAATACTGGTTGGGTGGTGATGAACTCTTTTAGCTTTTTCTTGTCTGTGAAGCTCTTTATCCGACCCTCAATTCTGAACGATAGCTTTGCTGGGTAAAGTAATTTTGGCTGTAGGTTCTTGCTATT
>PVJC01037506.1:0-17155 GCA_004026665.1 Murina feae | reverse complement strand
GCGGCCTGCTTGGTGGCTTCCCAGGTCCTTTCCAGGGATCAGGGAGCAGGAAAAGGCTGACCTGACGAGGTGGGGTTTTCCCTGCTTTCTGGTGGCTGGAGGAAGATGGGCAGTAGGCAAGCTTGGGAGGCAGGCAGCACCCAGCCCTGGCCACAGCTCAAAAAAGAGAACAACATGCAGGGGAGGGCAAGAGTCTGAGAGATCAATATAGAGGGGGTGCCTGCTCTAAGCCTTGACGGTGTGCCTGGGGGCAGGTCCCCAGCAGGTAGACACACACAGGAGGACTGCTCCGAGCCTCAGATGCAGCTGGGGGCAGGTCCCCAGTGGCCACACACACACACACACACACACACACACACAAAAGGCACCTGGCAGACTGGGGCCATCATAGGACATCCACTGAGGGGTCCCAGACTGTGAGAGGGCACAGGCCGAGCTGAGGGACTCCCTCCACCCCAAGTGCACAAATTTTTGTGCACCGGGCCCCTAGTATTTTAATATAAATATTCCACTGTGGGGAATCTAACCACTAAAGAAACAGCAATTATCCTAGTATTAAGTAATCTTTGTTTTCCATCACTATCATTTTTTTCAATTGCTCTTATCTGATCTCATTTCAGCCATTATTTTTTTAAATTTATCTTTTATTATTGAAAGTATTACAGATGTCCCTTTTTCCCCCCATTGATCCCCCTCCAATTCTCCCCAGGCCTTCACGGCACTACTGTCTGTGTCCATGGGTTATGCATCCATGCATATAAGATTTTTGGTTAATCTCTTCTCACCCCCTTTCCCTCTGAGATTCCTTAGTCTGGTGCATGCTTCCATGTCTCTGGATCTATTTTGTTCATCAGTTTATTTTGTTCATTAGATCTCATATTGTCTTTCTCTGACTGGCTTATTTTGCTTAGCATAATACTCTCCAAGCCTATCCATCCTGTCTCAAAAGGTAAGAGATCCTTCTGTTTTAGAGCTGCATAGTATTCCATTGTGTAAATGTACCACAGTTTTTTTTTTGTCTGCTCATCTGCTGATGGGCACTTGGGCTGTTTCCAGATTTTGGCTATCTAATCTAATAAAAGAGTAATATTCAAATTGACTGTTTCTTTGGGATGCCTAAGCCACGCCCACCAGCCAATCAGAGCAGCTGTATGCAAATTAACCCAGCCAAGATGGAGGCCAGCAGTCACGGAGCTAGAGTAAACAGCAGGCTTCCTTTGCACCAGGAGTAAACTGTCTGCCGGCCGGCTGGGCCTCTCTGTGTTCAAAGCAACAACATAGTTGCAACATTGTTTCAATTATAGAAGCCTCAGAGCTGAAGCAAACAGCAGGCTTCCGTTGTACCAGCAATGGAGGAAACTGCCTGCCTTGGCCGGCTGGCCTCTAACAAAGGCAACATTCTTTCAATTATAGAAGCCACGGAGCTGAAGCCAACAGGAGGCTTCGTTACCTGCCTAGGCCTCGGCTTAAAGGAACAGTATCAATTATAAAAGATAAATAAATCCCAGAAACCTGCTTCCTGCCAGCCTTCCTGGGACATTGGGTCAATGGGAGCTGTGGGCAGCCTGAAAGCCTGAAAACAGCCCTCAGGCCCGCACCCAAGCTGGCCACACCCCAATGGGGTGAGGGAGCCCACTGGGGGGCTTGGTCAGCCTGCAAACAGCCATTATCCCCTCACCCAGGCTGGCCACACCCCAATGGGGTAAAGGTCCACACTGGAGGGCTTGGCCAGCCTGCAAACAGCCATCAGCCCCTCACCCAGGCCAACCAGGCACGCCAGCAGGTGGACATCCCCAGAGGGGTCCCAGACTGCGAGAGGGCACAGGCCGGGCTGAGGGACCTCCCGAGTGCACAAATTTTTGTGCACCGGACCCCTACTCATAAATAACACTGCTATGAACATAGGAGTCCATACATTCTTTCTGACTGGTGTTTCGGGATTCTTAGGATATATTGCCAGAAGTGAAACTGCCGGGTCAAAAGGCAGTTCCATTTTTTATTTTTTTAGGAAACTCCATACTGTTTTCTATAGTGGCTTCACCAGATGTCATTCCCACCAGCAGTGTACTAAGGTTCCCTTTTCTCCACATTTTCAACAGCACTTATTTGTTGATGGTAGCCATTCTGGGAAGTGTGAGGTGATACCTCATTGTAGTTTTAATCTGTATCTCTCTGATGATTAGTGACTTTGAGCTTTTTTCATGTGTCTATTGGCCATCTGTATATCCTCTTTGGAGAAATGTCTATTTAGATCCTTTGCCCATTTTTTAATTGGGTTGTTTGTCTTCCTTTTGTTAAATTGTATGAGTTCTTCATATATTTTGGAAATTAACCCCTTATCAGATGTATCATTGGCAAATATGTATTCCCATACAATGGGATCCCTTTTCATTTTGTTAATGGTTTCTTTCACTGTGCATAGCTTTTTATTTTGATATACCAATTCCTATTAAGATACCAATAGCATATTTCATATATCTAGAAGAAATACTCCAAAAACATATATGGGACCAAAAAAGATCCCAAATAGCCACAGTAATCTTGAGAAAGAAGAACAAACTAAGAGGGATCACAATACCAGATATAAAATTATACTACAAAACCACTGTAATCAAGACAGCTTGGTTCTGGCACAAGAACAGGCATATAGATCAATGGAACAGAGAAGAAAACCCAGAAATTGATCCAAGCTAACAGGCTCAATTAATATTTGACAAAGGAGGCAAGAGCATACAATGGAGTAAAGACTGTCTCTTCAATAAATGGTGATGCTAGCTAGTGTGGGTCAGTGGTTGAGCATCGACCCACAGACTAAGAGGTTACCAGTTGGATTCCAGGTCGGGGCACATGCCTGGGTTTTGGGCTCAATCCCCAGTAGGGGGCGTGTGGTAGGCAGTCAATGGATGATGTTTCTCTCCCATGGATGTTTCTATCTCTCTGTCTCTTTCCCTTTCTCTCTAAAAATCAACAAAAACACATTTTAAAAAATAAAATAAAATTTGAAAATAAATAAGTAAATAGTGTTGGGAAAATTGGACAGGTACATGCCAAAAAAAAATGGAACTAGACCACCAACTTACACCATACACAAGAATAAAGTCAAAAATGAATTAAAATACTTAAATGTAAGTCATGAAACCATAAAAATCTTAGAAGAAAACAATAGGCAGCAAAATCTCAGACATATCTTGTAGCAGTATGTTTGCCCATACATCTCCTAGGGCAAGGGAAACAAAGGAGAAAATAAACAAATGAGACTACATCAAAATAAAATAAAAAGTTTGTCTCAGCCATTATTTAAGCACTAGTCAGATCTTACTTTATTTAACCCTTATAAAACACCTATGGGCTAACTGCTATGATTTTTCCCATTGTTTTGGTTAGTGGCTCAACAGGAAATATAATCAAGCTGGATTATTTAAGGACTCTATTTAATAAAAGCTTAAGCGACAGTTACGGCGAACAACCAGAATGACTGACTGGTCACTATGTTGCACACTGACCACAAGGGGGCAGATGCTCAGTGCATGACCTGCCCCCTAGTGGTCAGTGCGCTCCCACAGGGGAAGCACCGCTCAGCTAGAAGCCAGGCTCAAGGCTGGTGAGTGCAGCAGCAGTGGCGGGAGCCTCTCCCACCTCCGCAGTAGTGCTAAAGGGCAGCAAGCAAGTGGGCAGTAAGGAATGAGGGTCCCAGAGTGTGAGAGGGCGCAGGCTGGGCAGAAGGACACCCCCCTCTAGTGCATGAATTTCATGCACCAGGTCTCTAGTCCTATATAATAAAAGGATAATATGCAAATTGATCCTAACAGCAGAACAACTGGGAATGACTGGTCACTATGACACACACTGACCACCAGGGGGCAGATGCTCAATGCAGGAGCTGCCCCCTGGTGGTCAGTGCACTCCCACAGGCTGGCAGTTGCCAGTACAGCAGTGGTGGCAGGAGCCTCTTGAGCCTCCTCAGCAACGCTAAGGATGTCCCGAATGCAGCTTTGGCCTGCTCCCCACTGGCAAGTGGACATTCCCCGAGGGCTCCCGGGCTGCCAGAGGGATGTCTGACTGTCAGCTTAGGCCCAATCCCCTGGGGAGCAGGCCTAAGCCAGCAGGTGGGCATCCCCAAGGTGTCTCAGACTGCAAGAGGACACAGACTGGGCTCAGGGACCCTCCCCCCTCCCCCACCCTCCCACCCCCCAGCAGCTGAGTGCACAAATTTTTTTGCACCGGGCCTCTAGTATTTAATAAAAGAGTCATTTACAAAGGTATGGGCAGAATGTACGGTAGACACAGAGGACAGTGAAGTGCTCTAGGTTTCCTAACACCTAGGTTATGTTACCCTCCTTAGGCTTTAATTTCTTACTGGGCCCACTTTATGAATTAAACTTTACCATCAATATTTGTGTATAGGAAAAAACATAGTGTGTGTGTGTGTGTATATATACATACACACACACACACACATATATATAGTTTAGTACTATCCTCCATTTTAGGCAAATACTTTAATTTATAAAGTAGACCCGGTGAGAAGAACACAGAGAAAAAGTGATTATTACTTCCCTGAGAGTGGACTATCTCTCAGGTAAGGGCCCTTACTAGCAGATATGACCTTCAGTTACAGGAAAAGTCTTGTGACTTCACAGAGAGGGGACTGGGCAAATAAACACTCCACCTCTACTCTCTCATCGACCTTTGATTTCCTCTGAATGCTTCCTATTGTACTGATCTAATTAGAAGTTAAAACAAAAACAAAAACAAGGAAGCTTGTCAATACAGTCTATATAGGTCAGCCTTTGGCCCCTAGGACACAAACCAGATTAGAAAGAGTGGATAATAAATCTAGAGAAGCAAGGAAGATATTTAGCATATCCATTTTACAACCGAGGTATGTTACAGTCATGTGCCACATAACGACAGCTCAGTGATGGACTGCATTATACTCCCTTCAAGAGTATAATGAAACTAAAAAATTCCTATTGCCTAGTGGCATTGTCATTACTCATGTGCTTGTGGTTATGCAGGTGTAAACAAATCTACTGTACTACCAGTTATATAAAAGTATTGCACATACAACTTGAACTGACATAATACTTAGTAATAATAATAAACTACTATGTTACTATCTTATGTATTTACTATACTATACTTTTTATCATTTTAAAGTGTACTCTTTCTACTTATAAAAACTATGTTTGCTATAACACAGTATGCTGTGTTATCTTGGCGGCAGCCTCATACATCTTGTGTTTATTGCATCTCTTGGTTGTATCATTTTAGTGCTCACTTTAATCTTGTGTTGTTTTATAAATTTAGGGTAGCCTAAGTGTACAGTATTTAAAAGTTTACCGTAGGGGACAGTAAGGTCCTAGACCTTCACATTCACTCGCCAGTCACTCACTGCCTCATCCAGAGCAACTTCCAGGCCTGTAAGCTCCATTCATGGTAAGTGCACTACATTAGTGTATTGTTTTTTATCTTATATACTGTATTTTTACTGTTCCTTTTCTATGCTTAGAAATGGTTATATACACACTTACCAATATGTTACAATTGCCTGCAGTATTCAATACAGTAACATGCCACACAGGTTTATAGCCTACAAGCAAAGGCTATCCCATCTAAGTAGTAGGCTATACCTTCTAGGGTCTCTGTAAGTACATTCTATGATGTTTGCACAATGCACAATCATCCACTGATACATTTCTCAGCATGTATCCGTGACGTTACACGAACTATGACTTGTATACCTTTCTGTCTCCTGCAGTAGGTTAAGAAGTAGGCAGTCAAGTATTTGATGGGATAAACAGACTATATATATTATTTTTCAAACTAAACAAGAAAAATTAGAAAAAATACGAAGTTTTTTTTTTATGTAGACACCTATCACATTATTTTTGGAAACCACTATGAACTTCCTGTAAGCTTCTTCGAGTATTACAATGCTTAACAGCCTCCAGGAGATGGCAGCATTGGTAAACTATAGCACTATTTTTAACAGTTCAAATGATTTTTCACAATTATCACTGATTGGTAACAAACTTCATAAATGGAAATAACCTTTTAAAGCATGGTCGGTCCTAAATAACAAAATGCAAAAATACTGAATTATTGTCTCTAGAAAGATGGTTATTCAAGAATACATAAAATCCTCAAATCCAAGAGACACTGTCTGTAAATATACATAGTATTAAGTAGTCCCCTCTTATCAATGGGGGATACATTCCAAAATCCCCAGTATTTGTCTAAAATGGAGGATAGTATAGTACCAAACTATACATACATAGTTAAGCGTCTGCCCCCTGGTGGTCAGTGTGTGTATACTATGTTTTTTCCTATACACAAATACCTATGGTAAAGTTTAGTTTATAAAATAGGCCCAGTAAGAAATTAACAAAAATAACTAATAATAAAATAGAACAATTATAACAATACTAGAGGCCTGGTGCATGAATTCTTGGACAGGTGGGGTCCCTCAGGGGGGCCTGCAGGAATCAGGCCCTAGCTCATGCCCCCAACCTCGCAGCCTCACAGCCCCACCTGGCACGCCGCCGTGGCCTGGCACCGCCTCCTCACCTGTTCCACCATCCCACCTACAGGGCAATCAATCAGGGCCACACAACCCCTCCTGCCCAGCTCCCTCATTGCCTGGGAGCCAGGCAGCAGCCTTGTCCCCCGCCGTCACCACTGGTCACCATCTGCGGGGTGATCGGCAGGATGATTGGGCCTCTGCTCACACCTGCCTTAGCCTTGCACCGCCCAGCCACCTGCTCCACCATCCTGCCGCGGTCCCAATCTAGTTGGGGCCCATCAGAGCCAGCAGTGCCTCCACTGCTGCCCACTGCCAGTGTCATGTCACCGACATCCGCCATGTTCCACACCACCCCCTGGTGGTCAGGGCACATCATAGCAAGCGGTCGAACTCCTGGTTGAACTCCCAAGGGGACAATTTGCATATTCGGCTTTTATTATACAGGACTAGAGGCCTGGTGCACAAAAATCTGTGCACTTGGGAGGGGGGAGGTTGTTCTTCAGCCTGGCCTGTGCCCTCTCACAGTCTGGGACCCCTTGGGGGATGTCCACCTGCTGGCTTAGGCCTGCTCCCTGGGGGGATCAGGCCTAAGATGGCAGTCAGACATCCCTCTGACAGCCCAGGAGTCCTCAGGGATGTCCACTTGCCAGCAGGGAGCAGGCCTAAGCTGCAATCGGACATCCTTAGCACTGCTGAGGAGGTGAGAGAGGCTCCCACCACCACCTATGTGCTGGCCTGGCTTGAGGGTGAGCAGAGCTCGCCCTGTGGGAGTGCCCTGAGCAGCAGGGGCAGCTCCTGCATTGAGCATCCGCCTCTGGTGCCCTATGACACACACTGACCAGTCATTCCCAGTCATTCTACTGTTCCGGTCAATTTGCATATTACCCTTTCATTATATAGCATAGAGGCCTGATGCACAGATTGGGGCCAGCTGGTTTTTCCTGAAAGGTGTCCTGGATCAGGGTGGGGGTCTCGCTAGGGTGCCTGGCCACCCTGGGTGAGGGGCTGAGGGCCATTTTCAAGCTGGCCAAGCCTCCCAGCGGTGACCCTCACTCCATGGTTATGTGGCCAGTCTGGGTGAGGGGCTGAGGGCCATTTTCAGGCTGTCCATGGCAGGCTGGAGCAGATATCTGGGATTTATTTATCTTCTATAATTGAAACTTTGGAGCCTTAAGTGGAGCTCAGGGCCGGCAGGACAGGTGGAAAGCTTGGCTTCCTCCATAGCTGGGGGCAACCCAAGCCTCCAGCTCACTCCAGCTCCGTAGCTGCTGCCATCTTAGTTGGGTTAATTTGCATATCTGATCCTGATCAGCTTGTGAGCGTGGCTTGTGGGTGTAGTGGACATACAGTCAATTTGCTTGTTTCTCTTTTATTAGATTAGCTACTGTAATAAAAGTTATGTGAATGTGGCATTATTAAGTAAAATAAAGGTTACTTGAGCACAAACACTGCAACACTTTGACAATTGATCTGATAACCCAAACAGCTAGTAAGTGACTAATGTCCAGCATGGATACCCTGGACAAAGGGATGATTCAGGTCTTGGACTGAATGGAGAAGGATGGCAGATTTCATCATGCTATTCTGAAATAGCATACAAATTAAAAGTTATGAATTGCTTATTTCTGGAATTTTCCACTTACTATTTTGGATCGAAGTTCACCATGGATAACTGAAACTGCAGAAAGCAAAACTTCACATAAGAGGATATTACTGTACATAGTTTCAAAGAAACTGTTAAATTGAAAAAGCTTGGATTTTAGATATGTGACATAATCTGTAAACTGTATTTAAGAGCAAGTTTAATAACTAGAGGTAACTAGTCACATAATATATACACAGTATCATATTCAGATGTGACAAATTAAAACCTTAATATCATAGACATCACATCGACTATAAGGAAAAAAATTTATATGTCATTAAATGTCATTTCTAAACTGTTTTCATCATATCCAACATCTTAAACTTGTGAAATTTTAAAGATGCACTTAGACATTGTCAATATTTTGGGCCAGATACTTAGCTAGGTATAAAGGAGAAAATGTTAAAAAACAGTCTGACCCACTAAACCACTGGTGTGATAGGGAAATAGGCAAACCCATCAAATTAGAATACAATTGGGTCTTGCTCTGATAAAGCAAGGTGCTATATAACTGGGAGGGCCAGCTCACCTAATTCTACCTTGAGAGTCATGGAGGACTTCACCAAGAAAGGAGGATTGAGCAGAGAGGTTGCGAGATGAGCAGATGTTTGGCGGGATGATCACCAGGTGACTCCATGCAGGAAGAACATGCTCTATCCCAGTGTTTAACCAAAAGTGAGTTTGTCCCTCAAGGATATTTGGCAATGTTGGAAATAGTTTTGGTTGTCATACTGGGTAGACTTACTACATAAGTCAGTAGTGAGTAGAGGTCAGGTACGCACAGGACAGCCTCCCACAACAATTAAATTATCTGACCCAAAATAGTGCCACTGTTGAGACACTCTGTTCTAACTGCAAAATGCATCTCTTCGAATGGCTATGTTGCAGGAAGGAATAGGAAAGAAGCAAGAGATGAAACCAAAATGATAAAGAGAACACAAAATTAGGAAAGTCTCATTGGAAAAAAAAATAGATTTTATCCTAAATATAAGTGAAAGCTGAACATAATCGGATTTGCATAGTAGAGAAATTGCTGTGGCTACAGGAGAATAAATAGGTTGAGAAATGACAAACAAAACGGAATTTTAAAAATTTCACTCGCATTTTCTTTATCAATGGGAATATCTTCAGCATGAAAAAAAGTGAAAGACTGGAAGAAGCAAATTGAAATCCAGGATTGATGACAAGACTGTGAGAGAACAAATAACTGTAATTTCAAGGTTTCTGGTGCAGATAAATTAAACAATTACATATGCACCTTATTTCTTGAATCCCTTCCTCTACTGGCCAGCATGGCTTCTCCTTCTTCCCTCTTGCTGAGCCTGGTGCCTCAAAGGCCTTCCCTTGGTTCCTTATCTTGGCTGACTTTTTTCTTTTTTCATTTGTCCTGCTAGACTAGCAACCCCATCTGACTTGTTCTTCCAGTTCTGATTGGAAACTATGTGTCTTTTGTGCGGACTAAGAAACTCCACCCCTTAGCCTCAAGCATAGTGAGACTGACTCATAAGAGTGACAGAGAGGGAAGGAGAGGTTTGACAAATTACCTCCCAAGTGATCAGAGTATATGCAGACCAGATTAGCAAAATGATTTTGACAATTCCAAATAAGAGCCAAAATCCTTTCAATTTCTCTTGGTATCCCATTTCACCCACCCTGCCCTGACCTGTCACCTCCACTTCTACTACCCTGTCCCTCAGTCACTCAGCTCCAGCTCCACTGTCCTCCTTCAGCCCCAAAGAGTTTTGCTTTAGCTGTTCCATCTAGATGAGAAACAGAATTCCCCATGTAGCATGTTAAAATGAAAGGAGTCCCTGGCCAGGTAGCTAAGTTGGTTAGAGTATCTTCCTGATACACCAAGGTGGAGGGCACGTACAAGAAGCAACCAACGAATGCATAAATAAGTAGAACAACAAATCAATGTCTCTCTCTCTCTCTCTCTCTCTCTCTCTCTCTCTCTCAAAATCAATAAAATTTTTTTTTTAATAAAACCACAGGGCCAAAATGGAGAAACCTGTGGTAAGCCCTACCAAGACTTACTACATAACCTAATTGCAATTTCAGCCTCTCCCAAGAGTGGAATTTAAACTAATCAGTCTAGAATCTCCTGGTCATTACTAGTGAGGTAATCCACATGGTAAACCCCCATTGCCTTCCCCCAAGGAAAGGTGACCTTGCCTGAAATAATCCACTCCTTTAACTTTCTTGCCAGACCCCCTCCCCAACCCTGTGTCTGCCCATCAAAGCCTTCCATTTTGAACAGCTCCCTAGAACTCCCTTTTGTCTGCTGGATGGAGTGGTAGGCAGACATATTTGAGCAGAGCAAGGACAATGGACCAGGTACAGAAGGTCATCAGGGTGGAAAACCCTGGGTGCCTAGCAAAGGACAATTGTAGGATGGGACCTCGCCCTCAGAGTGACCTTTCCTCCTGTAGCATATCAATGGTCATGCAGTTGGGACCCCTTGACCTTTCTTTCCCAAAGATAACATTTAGACCTCAGATGTACTTCAGCACCGGACCCAGAAAAGCAGCAAAGCCCCATGGCTGACCCTAGGACCAGCTGCATTGAATAATGACCCCTGCCCTGATGCGCACCAATCAATCAGTGGAGATCACAACTCTGGAAAGGACACACATGGAAAGCTGCTGAATATTCTATTAGGATCTTCCCCAGAAGATCCACCCTTAGGCTGAGGATCCACTGAGCTCTCTCTCCCAGGAGCATCCAGAGCCTTCTTTCTCTTTCCCTCTCCCCATTCCCCCAGGCACCTTACCATCACCTTCCTCACTCCAAAGCTCCAAGGGCCCTTCCTTTACCTCTATAACTTGTTTCCTAAGCCCATTTCTTCTATGAATTACTTCTACCTCTGTGGTTTTCCAAATAAATGTTCTCTTATAGATTCAGTCTTGGCTCTGAATCCTTTCCTAGCCAGAACTCAAGTACTGAGGCTGCTGACCCAGGTTTGGTCTGACTTCACCTGGTGCCTTTCCCACCACCTACAATAATGGGATGCTGTCCAGTTCATGAATCATTCTATAAAGCCAATCAGATCTTCAAATTTACTTGGTTGAATTTTTGTTCTTTAACAAGAGCTTTAACAAAATACCCAGATCCAATCTTTAGACCTTTTTTCAAAGGGCAAATGTATTTTTCCTTCTGAGTTTGGCTCCCCTTCCTTCTATCCTCTTTCACCTCTATCAATACCTCCACACCATCTCACCTCCACTATAACTCATGTCAACAGCCTAGTCAGTATCTGCCATATCTTCTCCACGGGTAAGTACAGTAAATAAGAAAACACTAAGCAAAATATAAACAGTTTGACACCTGAACTTCACTCTTCTCCTGCCCTCTGATCTTCTTTGGATGTTCCCCACTAGCAGGACCCAATTAGAAGTCAGAGAGCAAGGAAGCTCATTAATATTATTCTTGTGGGTCAGCCTCTACTTCTTAGTGCAACACAGAGAGCCAGGGAAGGTGATTTTGAATCAAGAGATGAAAATAAAGACATTGAGCACAACCTTTTCCAGATCACTATACCTGTGCTCCACCAAACAACTGAAAAAATAAAGCATTACAGGTATCACTGAAGTTCCCAGGACTCCACTGATGTCATTTCCCTTCCTCCCTCTCCAAAGGCAACAACTATTTTGAAGAATTTGCTTCTTATTCTCAACAATATTTTTATATTTCTATTACAAATACATGTATCTAGGAATTTACATGATGTCATTTTTCTGTCTGTAAATTCCATATTAATGGTTGCTCTACTTCTTTTTTTGCTCCACTGTAAGATTTTGATAACAAGCCATGTATACATGCATCTTCAGTATTTTTACTTTCAGTGGGATATATTATCCCTCTGTACAAGTCACCATAGTAATATCTAATTGTTGATAAATTCATCTATTATAAACAACTAGAAAATTCATGCATTGGGGGTGGGGGATTCCCTCAGCCCAGCCTGCCCCCTCTCACAGTCCAGGAGCCCTCAGGGGTGGAAGGCGACCCAGCGATCAGGGGAAGGCGACATCCACATCACACCTCTGCTGCTGCCACTGCCTGCAGCACAAGCCTTGGCCAGCCCTGATTACCTGAGCCTCAGGTGGCCCTGGGCAGCTGGGTAGCCACCATCTGAGGCTTGCCTGTGCCTGGGACTGGTCCTGAGCGGCTGGGCAGCTGCCATGCAAGGCTTGCCTGTGCCTCGGGCCACCCCTAGGTGGCTGGGGGGCTGAAGGGACTGGGGGACTCCAGAGGCAGGCACGTGACGGGGCTGAAAGGAGGGCACCACCATCTTGTGGCTGTGGGTGCCACCATATTTTAGGGTGGGGCAGTCAATTAGCATATCCCTCCTTATTGACTGTGGGAGCTGCCATCTTTGTGATGGCATGAGGGTCAATTAGCATATTCCCTCTTTATTAGATAGGATGCTATCATTAATATACTTATAAATTACTAGAGGCCCAGTGCATGAGTGGGGTCCCTCGGCCTGGCCTGCAGGATCAAGCCAAACTGGCTCTGCGACATCCCCCAAGGGTTCCTGGATTGCAAGAGGGCACAGGCCAGGCTGAGGGACCCCACCAGTGCATGATCAGGGCCAGGGAGGGACTGCAGGAGGGTTCTAGGGAATGTCTGGCCCATCTCGCTCAGTCCCAATTGGCCAGACCCCAGCAGCAAGCTAACCTACAGGTCAAAGCGTCTGCCTCCCTGGTGGTCAGTGCACATCATAGGGAGTGATCAGGCAACCTTAGCATATCATTAGCATATTATGCTTTGATTGGTTGAATGGGCAATCAAGACGACTAGACACATAGCATGTTAGGCTTTTATTATATAGGATATCTCTCTGTGGTTTGGAATTAAAGTAAACTGTTAAGTATCTTAGCCTGTATCATTTACAAAACAGAGCCTGAGGCAAGGGTTAAGGTACTGCCACTTTATTTAGAAGGTACAAGCCCAGAGCAACGAGAAAAGGGAAAAAGAAAGTGAAGAAAATAAATAAAATAGTACAAGGCAAATAAATCATTATCATGCTCATCCCTGCATCACAACAAGCTACAAAGAGACAGTGTACCACTTGGCAGATATGTTCACACAGCATGTGAATCTTTTTCCAGAATGTTTGAAGGACAAAGCACATCACAGCATAATTTATAGAATGAAAAAGGCAGAGGAAAAATAAAAAAGAAAAGGAGAAAGAGATGGGAGATTTATCTGCCCATCTCTCTCCCCTTCTCCCTCTTCCCTTAGGTCAAGGATTACCCCACAAGGGGTTATTTTTCCTATCCCTGAATTTCAGGGTTGCAGCATCTGGTTTTTCGGAAGTGACTCAGAGGCCAAATCCTATAACTTACATGTAATATTATACCCAAGACTGGAAGTGGAGAGACACTCATTGTGAAGTGAGCTTAGCACAAGCAGTTATCTGGATTTTTGACTCAGACTCCAGCCAGCTTGGGGAGTCTGGCTAGGTCACCAGCAAAAGCAGAAGTATTAGTGAAATTAGAAGATGGCAGTGCCTTTAATATATTTTATTTTAATCCTCACCTGAGGATATTTTCCATTGATTTTTTTAGAGACAGTGGAGGAGAGAGGGAAAGACAGAAACATCGACTGGAGAGGAACACATTGTTTGGTTGCCTCCTGCATGAGCCTTGACCAAGGCCCAGTCCAGGGAGGAGCCTGCAATTGAAGTATGTACCCTTGACCGGAATCAAACCCAGGACCCTTTGGTCCACAGGCAGGTAGTCTATCCACTGAGCGAAACCTGCTAGGGCTAATATTGTTTTTACTATTTTTTTTTTTTTTTTTTTTTTTTTTTTTTTTAGTGAAAAGAAGGGAGAGAGAGATAGAGAGAGAAACATCAATTGGCTGCTTCCTGAACACCCCCTATTGGTGACCAAGCCTGCAAGCTGGGCATGTGCTCTGACTGGGAATTGAACCAGGGACCTCTTGGTGCATGGGATGATGTTCAACCAAGAAACTCCAGCTAGGGCAGTAGCAGTGCCTTTAGAAAGAAGGTGTGGTCCCAAGAATCTGAGGGACTGCACAAGGTTTGTGTCCAATATAGTATGCATATTTTCAGCTTAAACTGATGGTGCAAAATTGCTCTCCAAAGTGATAATACCAATTTATACTCCTACCAGAAGTCTATAAGAATTCCAGTTCTACATACTTGTCAACACTTAGAATTACCATGCTTCAGAAATTTAGCTAATCTGACGGATATGTAATGATATTTCATCTTGTTTTAATTTGCATTAAACTTATTCACAGTGAGACTGAATATCTTTGTATTCAGTGAATTATCTGTTCAAATCTGTTTTCAGTTTTTCTTTCAAGTTCTTTACCTTTTACAGACTGATTTGTAGAAGTTCTTTAAATCTTTTAAATAAGAATCCTTTCTCATATGGCAAACTTTTTCTCTCAGTCTGTAGATTATATTTTCACTTTCTACGTGGAATCCTTTTGTTAGTGTGGAAGGGCACATAATAAGAATATAGACACAGTCTCCCCATTAAAATACCAACGGGCCCTAACCAGTTTGGCTCAGTGGATAGAGCGTCAGCCTGCAGACTGAAAGGTCCCGGGTTCGATTCCGATCAAGGGCATGTACCTTGGTTGCGGGCACATCCCCAGTGGGAGGGATGCAGGAGGCAGCTGATCTATGTTTCTCTCTCATTGATTTTTTTAACTTTCTATCCCTCTCCCTTCCTCTCTGTAAAAAATCAATAAAATATATTTTTTTAAAAAATACCAACAGCATATTTTACAGACCTAGAACGAACTCTCCAAAAATTCATCTGGAATAAAAAAAGACCCCGAATAGCTGCAGCAATCCTGAGAAAGAAGAACAAAGTAGGTGGGATCTCAATACCAGATATCAAGCTGTATTATAAAGCCACTGTTCTCAAAATGGCCTGGTAGTGGCACAAGAGTAGACATATAGATCAATGGAATAGAATAGAGAACCCAGAAATCGATCCGAACCAATATGCTCAATTAGTATTTGACAAAGGAGGCAGGAACATACAATGGAGTCAAGACAGTCTCTTCAATAAATGGTGTTGCGAAAATTGGACAGATACATGCAAAAAAATGAAACTAGACCACCAACTTACACCATACACAAAAATAAACTCAAAATGGATAAAGGACTTAAATGTAAGATGGGAAAGCATAAAAATACTAGAGGAATACAAAGGCAACAAAATCTCAGACATATGCCAAAGCAATTTCTTCACCGATATAGCTCCTAGGGCATTGGAAACTAAAGAGAAAATAAACAAATGGGACATCAAAATAAAAAGCTTCTGCACAGCAAAAGAAACCATCAACAAAACAAGAAAGTCCACTGCATGGGAGAACATATTTGCCAATGTTATCACCGATAAAGGTTTAATCTCCAACATTTACAGGGAACTCATACAACTTATCAAAAGGAAAATAAACAATCCAATCAAAAAACTGGGCAAAGGACCTAAGTAGACACTTTTCAAAGGGGGACATTCAGAAAGCCAAGAGACATATGAAAACATGCTCAAAGTCACTTATCATTCGAGAGATGCAAATCAAAACAACAATGAGGTACCATCTCACACCTGTCAGAATGGCTATCATCAACAAATCAACAAATGACAAGTGCTGGAGAGGATGCGGAGAAAAAGGAACACTCGTGCACTGCTGGTGGGAATGCAGACTGGTGCAGCCACTATGTAAGACAGTATGGCGTTTCCTCAAAAAATTAAAAATTGAACTTCCATTTGACCCAGTGATCCCACTTCTAGGAATATATCCCAAGAAACCAGAAAAACCAATCAGAAAGGATATATGCACCCTTATGTTCATAGCAGCACAATTTACAATAGCTAAGATTTGGAAACAGCCTAAATGGCCCATCAACAGATGAATGGATTAGAAAACTGTGGTACATCTACACAATGGAATACTATGCTGCTGTAAAAAAAGAAGGAATTCTTACCATTTGCAACAGCATGGATGGAACTGGAGAGCATTATGCTAAGTGAAATAAGCCAATCAATGAAAGAAAAATATCACATGACATCATTCATTTATGGACAATAAAGACCATTATAAACCGATGAACAAAAATAGATACAGAAGCAAAGCAGCATCAAACAGACTGTCAAACTACAGCAGGAAGGCCGGGAGGGTTGGGGCGGAGGAGGGAGGCAAGAGATCAACCAAAGGACTTTTATGCATGCTTATAAGCATAACGAATGGACACAAAGCACTGGGGGGTAGGGGAGACTGGGAGAAGGTCAAGGGGGGGGGAGGAGACATATGTACTACTCTTTGTAATATTTTATGCAATAAAAAAATAATAAATAAAAATAAAATATAAATAGGAAGGAAAAAAAAGAATACAGCCACAGTTGTTTAATAATTATTCACCTTAGTAACTTTAGATAAGACATTTTCTTATGGATGCTAGGAAACTGAAGGATGAAACAAGGCTGTAAAAAGATAATATGCCTGAATAAATCCATTACTCAAAAAAATTGAGAACAGTTCAAGAACAGGACATGCTTTGATTTGGTTGCTGTGCCAGAACCCTGATCCCTCCGGGAGTTTGCCTCAGGAAGACTGACCATTCTCCAGTCCCACGAACAGGCTGAGCTATTTATAACATCACTAGGGGCCCGGTGCACAAAAATTTGTGCACTCGGGGTGGAGGGAGTCCCTCAGCCTGGCCTGCCCCCTCTCACAGTCTGGGACTCCTCAGTGAATGTCCTATGATGGCCCCAGTCTGCCAGGCGCCTTTTGTGTGTGTGTGTGTGTGTGTGTGTGTGTGTGTCACCACTGGGGACCTGCCCCCAGCCGCATCTGAGGCTCAGAGCAGTCCTCCTGTGTGTGTCTACCTGCTGGGGGCCTGCCCCCAGGCACACCGTGGAGGCTTGGAGCAGGCACCCCCTCTATGTTGATCTCTCAGACTCTTGCCCTCCCCTGCATGTTGTTCTCTT
>PVJC01037505.1:0-17181 GCA_004026665.1 Murina feae | reverse complement strand
AGGCACCCCAGTAGGGACCTGAACCCTGAAGGGGCTGTGGGCAGCCTGAAATGGCCCTCTGCTCCTCACCCAGGCTGGCCAGGCACCCCAGTAGGGACCCGAACCCTGAAGGGGCTGTGGGCAGCCTGAAACGGCCCTCTGCCCCTCACCCAGGCTGGCCAGGCACCCAAACCCTAAAGGGGCTGTGGGCAGTCTGAAATGGCCCTCAACCCCTCACCCAGGCTGGCCAGGCATGCCAGCAGGTGGACATCCCCCAGGGGTCCCAGACTGCTAGAGGGCACAGGCTGGGCTGAGGCACCCACCCCCCCCCCAGTGCACAAATTTTTGTGCACCGGGCCTCTAGTAAAATAATAATAATGAAAATTATTTAAATTGCTGATCAACAAGTGTTAGCTTTCCTTGGCCCTGAAAAACTAGATAAATGTATCAGAGTCTGGGGAATATTGGAAGAGAGAAATGGTGAAGAGGAAGGAGCATGACCAGGAACTAAGGAATCCCATAGAGATGGATCAAATGGACAGGAACAATACTTGCTCAAGGAATTACCTATCTCTTCATAACAAGATTTGGCAAAGTAAACTAGTGATTACCAGAGAGAAGTGGGAATGGCTGAAAGAGGTAAAGGGACTAAGAAGTACAAATTGGTAGTTACAAAATAGTCATGGGGAAGTAAGTGAAGCATAGGAAATATAGTCAATAATATTGCACTGTGTATCTTAGTATGGTACCAGTTGGGGTACTGGAAATGTCAGGGAGATCACTATGTAAATATGTGATTGTACACCTGAAATCAATACAAAATAAAATTGAAAGGAAAAAGGTTTTAAAAAAAACACAATAAAAATTCTATCAATACCACCCAGCATTCTGAAGTCTAACCTCCATGTAAGCAGGTAAGAGGCCCAGTAAATCAACAATTCCGGAGAGCTTTCAATAGCTGTCCTTACCATTGTGGTCCAGAGGAAACATCCCCTTGAGAACAGCCAGCACATCTCTTGCTGTAGGAGTGATGCCTAAGTCATGGGACTCTGCTCGGACCCCATTCAATTACCCCTCAGCCCCAGCCCTACAGTGAGAAAGCTGGGGAGGGTTGCGGGAAAGGTTAAGAGATCAACTGAAGGACTTGTATGCATGCATATAAGCATAACCAATGGACACAAGACACTGGGGTGGGGCGGGTAGAGGAGGCTGGGGGAACCCCGGTCAAGGAGGAAAAAAAAAGGAGACATATGTAATATTCTTTGTAATACTTTAAGCAATAAAACAAAATAAAAAAATAAAAATAGTAAATAAATAAAATGGGTTAGGATGCCGAATGCCCTTTCCCCAACACATAGCCTCACCTGAGGCAGAGACTATGCAGAGGACCCTTAGAGAAGGGGTGATTGTGTAGAGAGATACCCAGTTCCACTCCCAACCAAACCCACTCCCACACACACTAACACACTAGACTATGTGAGACTAGATTCAACCTGTTTTTTATTTGTTTGTTTTTTGTCAAAGCCCACCAGTAGTGACATGTAAAAATACACCGACTCAGCTTGTTTCTCTAACATGTTTTATCTGTACTCCTTCCTGTTACACTATTTTATTCTTGAGCAAGAACCATACCCTTCCTTTTTTCATGTCTCTTATTATTTGTTGTATGAGCATAGAGGCCGTTAGGAACTCACTGAGTGTTTGACTGGCGGCTTGATGGGAGATTCCCATGACCGAACAATGTGCTGATTGTAAAGCAGATCTCCCCTCCCCTATCTCTCTCTCTTTGACTCGAACACTAAATGGAATGCGAGGTCCCTAACACTGTAACAGAAATCCCTAAAAAGGGCACTTTGGCTGAATTGCTAATACTTTGGGGTGAGGGTTGCCCTCTGGCTCCCTAACTCCCAAAGTGCTAGGCACTCTAACCAGAGGAAAACATCCCGCCTCTCCAAGCAGATAGTGTTTACCAAGCACCCATCCTCAGCAGAATATGAGTGTCTCTGCTGCCTGTTTCTCCTTCTCTCCTTGTCTTAGTTCAAGTTTTTGTTAGTTTGCCAATTGCTGACACTTTTTAATAGAAAAGGAAAGAAACTTGAAAATTATTGCTCTCAGGCTTCTATCTCAAGGTATTTGCTCTGTTTTATAATCTTTTTATTTAACTTTTATAAAGCAATTGGAATTATGTTTTATGACAAGACTTGTCAAGAATGACATGAACCTTATTTTAACTGCAGGAAGCTGGAGAATGTCACTGGACCTGCAAGAGGCTGCAGACATTTACAGTAAACAGTCACACCAGTTAATTTTGTGCATAAATTCCAGTTTTATTCACTTTCTAAATACCCTTCTCACTAAATTCCAAGCCAGGCTCCATTCTTTGTCAGCTCTGACTCCAAAGTGCTCTGTTAGTTTCCAGAACACAATCACAGAGCCTTCACACTCTCAGAAGGCTGCTCAGCAAAACTTATCTAATTCTTGAATTTTTAAATACTCATTGAAACTTTCACAATGAATTAAAGCATTGGTTAACAGGAAAACTAATTCAGGTATAAGTTGATATTCTTAGATGGAATCAGAATAGTCTAGAGTCATCTTACTAGCTCTGTCTTCCAGTTGTTCTTCAGTTCTTATACAAAAAGGAGTTAAAAATGTATTTTAAATCTCTGATACCATTTTCTTTCATGAATACGTTGATGCTTCTGATGCATGAAATTTGATTAAAAGGTTCAGGGCCAATTCAGTGCTTCTGACAAATCAGTTTGAAGGACTGTGTGTTCATCCTCCTTCTTATAGGTCTATATATTTGGGCAAATAATAATGAAGAATGCAATTACTAAAATACTGATGGAAGTAGTTATAAATGCATTATCCACTTTTGCTTTCCAAATTAACTTACAGTAAAATATTCAACACAGATTTGCTAAAAAATTTTGATCTTCATGACAATGGCTATGTTAACTGCCCCAAAGTCCAAAGTTTCTTTTTATGTTTAAATTTGAGGGCAGGGATTAATGATGCAAAGAGATGTAGTAAAGGTTCATAGAAAACCATAGAAGAATGCATTTTATGTAGAAGCAGACTGGCCATTGCTTCAAATCTTGTGTCTCAAGTTAACATTCTGAGTAGTTGCAAGATTCTATTAGTGATTTTTAATTCTTCAGATTTGAAGGGTTTCCTGAAAGAATACCTTTTATTGGTTCAAAAGCACCAAACCAGATGCAGTTATATATTTTGAATGTTTTCCAGAAGATAACTTTTGGGTCCTAGTAGGAACAATTACTGAGCAAAATAAAGAATCGCCCTCTTATTTCAGTACTAGAGGCTCAGTGCACGAAATTTGTGCATGGGGGGGAGTGTCCCTCAGCCCAGCCTGCCCCCTCTCACAGTCCGGGACCCCTCAGAGGATGTCTTACTAATGGCCACAGTCTAGTAGCACATGCTCAGAGCAGGTGTGCCATGTGTGTGTGTGTGTGTGTGTGTGTGTGTATGTGAGTGTGTGTGTCCCGCCTGGGCTTGCCTGCGGGCTGCACATGCCTGCTCCCTATCAGGATGGCGGCAGGCGACCTGAGGCTTGCTGGGGCTTGCCTGCTGGATGTGCCTGCTCACGATCCAGATGGTGGTAGGTGACCTGAGCCAGCCTTGCTGCTGGGGCCTGCCTGCAGGAGGTGCCTGCTCCTGGTCCAGATGGTGGCAGGTGACCTGAGCTGACCCTGCTGCTGGGGCTTGCCTGCTGGAGATGCCTGCTCCCGATCCCCATCAGGATGGTGGCAGACATCTGGAGCCGGCCCTGCTGCTAGGACCTGCCTGCTGGCGGTGCTTCCCTGTTGGAGGGCAGCTACTCATGTGTTGCCAAGGCAATGCCTGCTGGGCTCACGTTACCACCATTGGGTGGGTTGGGTCCCACCGCTATGGGCACCACCATCTTTGTCTCAGAATGACAGTTAATTTGCAAATTACTCTTTTATTAGATAGGAAGGAAGGGAAGTCAAAAAGATTTGAGTCACTAATAAAACTTTATTATAGGCATTAAAATTGTTTAATTACCAAGATTATTTTTCAAATTTTATATTTAGTTATCATCAAGCTTTTGCTTTTTTCTAAACGTGATTTTGTTTATGCCTAGGAAATATGCCTCCCTTCCCTCTCCAGAAAAAAATCTAAAGAAGAAACACTGAAAACTTAGCTGTAAGCTACATTTTCTATCCCACATCTCAAATTCCTGCAAAGCATCTCATAAGAACTGAGGGGGGGAATGAAAATAAAAAAAAAGTGAGCTTAGTATATAATTGATCTTTTTAAAATACTGTCTCTTTGTCAGGGAAAGATTAAAAAGTGTTTGAAAGCTTGTTTGGAGGTTCTAGGAGGGGAATTCAGCTACTCATATACCCTTAAGTGGGTGGGTAGGAAATAACTTGTATGCATATATGCAAAACCCATAGTGGTGAAGGCATGGGGTGAGAATGGGGCCAGAATAAAAGAGATCAATGGGGGAATGTAATACTTTTAACAGTAAAGATTTTTTTAAATGAAAAAAAGTGTTTTGACATAATTTTTTTTATGTCTAAGAATGCTTACATTAGAATGAATAAAAAAATATTTCTTATAAAAAGACTTCAACTAGATAATGTAAAAGTACCAAACATTTGAAAAGACTTACTTGGAATAGAATCATAAGGAAAATCTTTATACAAGGACAGACAGGTTGAACTTCAATTTGAGAGATAATTAAAACCAGCATTTTAATTTGAAGAGGATGAGAGGGATAAGGAAAAGAAGAGAAGCCAAATAGGAGAAGATTCTCTTAAATGTGTTCCAACTGGCTTCTTGTCCCTTATCTAATCTAATAAAAGAGAAATATGCAAATTAACCCTCACTCTGTTACACCCACAAGCCACGCCCATAAGCCATGCCCACCAACCAATCAGGAGTGAGTATGCAAATTAACTCAAATAAGATGGCAGAGGCCATGGAGCTGGAGTTGCCCCAGGCAATGGAGGAAGCCAGGGCCCTATGGGCCCTGAGATCTACTCAAGGCTACAAAGTTTCAATTATAGAAGATAAACAAACCCCAGATATCTGCTAGGCTGGGGCCTTGGGCTGCCAGAGGCAACCCAGGCTTCTAGCAGGGGACCAAGGCAACAAAGTTTCAATTATAGAAGTTAAATAAATCCCAGATACCGGTTTCCAGCCAGGCACCCCAGTAGAGACCCAAACCCTGAAGGGGCTGTGGGAAGCCTGAAACGGCCCTCAGCCCCTCACCCAGGCTGGCCACACCCTCATGGGGTGAGGGTCCCCACTGGGGGGCTTGGATATCCTGCAAACAGCCATCAGCCCCTTACCCAGGCTGGCCAGGCACGCCAGCATGTGGACATCCCCTGAGGGGTCCCAGACTGCGAGAGGGCACAGGCCAGGCTGAGAGACACCCCCCACCCTGGCCAAGTGCACAAATTTTTGTGCACCAGGCCCCTACTCCTTAATAAAGACAAAGTCACATACTGAGAACATCCCTATGTTGCATCAATCTGGATTGCATCAGGGGGGTGTGCTGGTTACCAATAAACCCTGCTCCTAATATGGAGGTATCAGAACCTACTTCTGACATGTCTCTCTGGGAAATAAAAGAGGGAGGTATCTGTCAAAGTGATTTTACAATACCAAGGCCTCTAAGAAGAGCACATTTTTTTTAAGAACTCATATTTTGAGAGAAATTATTAAAGAGATGTACATTAACAAAATTATTAGAAAAAAATCTCAAAGACTTGAATATAAAGTATTTAGTCCTAAACCCTTCCTCTTCCTTCCTTCTTTCCCTCCCTCCTTCATTCCTGGGATATAAAATATTAATAAACTTTTTTAAATATTAGAAAATATACTTTAAAAAAATAACTAGTCTCCCTCTCTTTGATGAAATGAATACTCTCCACCATTTGAAAGATGCAAATGAATTTAGGCTCTTCTTAAAAATAAAACATTTTCTGGTGATTGTGTGCAAAAGGATTCTTCATGAAGAATTGCTTTGAATGAATACTGACTAACTTGAAGCAGTAACCTCCAAATTACTTTGCCAAACAAATGTAAGTGACTGAGATTATTCTGCTCTCTATGTGTAAGAGAAATATAATAATCAAATCCAATAGTCTTCACACTGACTGATATTAAGGACTCTGGAGTTTCCACTTAAATGTTTCCACTAAAAAAAAAAAAAAAGGAGCTCTGATTTTCCCAAGTGACATCAAGCAAACAGCTGAATTTTGTTTCTTACATATATTGGGCTTCCTCATAATATTTTAGATGAATATATGATTATCTAAAAGCATTTAGGAAAACATAAAATAAACCTTTTATTATCAGAAAATTTAAAAATTATTTTTCCAAATATTTTGGGTTTGTTTCTAGTTGTAGAAAAATCTAGATAAATTTATGACATGTCTCACTATTATCTTAATGAAGCCAGTGCACACCACATTTTTCTTCACCTCATGGGCTATTTTTGCCATGAGGTGAAGAAACCATAGGTATTCTCACCTCTCTCAACCATTTTCTGATCATTTATAAATGAAAGTCATGTGATTACAAACCGTCGTGATAGAAATGCCTTAAGGAGGCCAAACACTGCTGTAGTGCAAAGGAACTCTCTCAGTATTCCTGAAATTACATTTTCTCTCCAATATCTAAGGGATAGTCTGGGGTTAATAATTTGATAGTAGCTCAGCATCATGGCCAAGCATTACAGACAAAAGAGAGTAATCTTTGAGAAGACCAGTGGATTCTCTGGGTTTAGTTTTTAATTTTCAATAGTTATACTTGTACATAGAAAATGAACAACAAAGATGGTGACCATGCACACACTAAAAATGATCCATTATGCTAATAATTTAAGAAACTAACTTACTAACTGAATTATTTGGCTATTACAAAAGTCTTCTTTTTAATTCCAAATGGCTATATTATTCCTTTAACTTTTCATTCTGGGCACTAATGCACAGGAAATCAATCCCCTTTAGGGATTCAGTGACACCCAACCCATTTGCAAAAATTCTCCCAACATCAAAGACCCTTGAAAGTTCATATTTAGTGCAGGATTTTGTACATCAGGCAGCATCCTCTAGTTTGAACCCTCCAAAATGCTGATTTCTCTGGAATGGGCCATTTGCTAAAAGTCCTGAGGGTGTTGTTGAATGTCTCAAGCTTTTGTCTTGCAAGGTTGTTTTTGATGTTTTTCAGAGAGAACTAAAGCCCAGTTGGAAAGGCATAATTCAGAAATAGAATTATTTTTTAAAGGTCTTTTCTTTTTCCTTGGAGATAAAACAATACAAGTGTGTTTGCAGAAATATTTTGTCCAAGGTATTTTTTTCTTCTTTTTTTTTTTGAATGTTTAGATCCATTGCATGCATGCATGCATGCACACACACATGCACACACACACAAATAAACAAATAAATAAAAATAAAAAGGTAGTCCTATTATTTTAAAAACTGTTTTCCCTAAGGAGCTATTGTTAGTACTGGGGTTTGTCCTATCTTATATATTTGTATTCTTATTCTATACTTTTTAGATTATCTGCTATATATATGAACATCAAGACTTTTACACCCTTAACTTATAGAAACAATAAGGTAAAATACAAAAAAATTTTTTTTAAAGAGGAAAAATATATTTCCTCTGATCTGAGTAAGAGAACATCTTCATTTTTTTATACTTTCCCCATTTGCACATTTGATATACAATTATATGTTGTTATAATTGTAGCAGGAATGCAACATTATATTAGGTCCTCTGTGTTTTTATTGTGTGATTACTTGCATTTTCCATGTCTCCTCTAATTATTGCCTTAGTTTCTACATAATATTTTTACAAATGTTTTTATTAATAGACTAGGGGCCCGGTGCAGAAAAATTTGTGCACTCGGGGTGTCCCTCAGCCTGGCCTGTGCCCTCTCGCAGTCTGGGACCCCTCAGGGGATGTCCACCTGCTGGTGTGCCTGGCCAGCTTGGGTAAGGGGCTGATGGCTATTTGCAGGCTGGCCAAGCCCCCCAGTGCGAACCCTCACCCCATAGGGGTGTGGCCAGCCTGGGTGAGGGGCTGAGGGCCGTTTTCAGGCTGCCCACAGTCCCTTCAGGGTTCGGGTCCTTACTGGGGTGCCTGGGAAGCCTGGGTGCAAGGCTGAGGGCTGTTTTCAGGCTTTCAGGCTGCCCATAGCTCCCATTGACCCAATGTCCCAGCAAGGTTGGCTGGAAGCAGGTTTCTGGGGTTTATTTATCTTCTATAATTGATACACTGTTGCTTTAAGCCAAGGCCTAGGCAGGTAATGAAGCCTCCTGTTGGCTTCAGCTCCATGGCTTCTATAATTGAAAGAATGTTGCCGTTAGCAGAGAGAGACCCAGCCGGCCTAGGCAGACAGTTAACTCCTGGTGCAACAGAAGCCTGCTATTTACTCTAGCTCCCTGACTGCCGGCCTCCATCTTGGCTGGGTTAATTTGCATACAGCTGCTCTGATTGGTTGGTGGGCATGGCTTAGGTGTCCCGTAGAAATGGTCAATTTCATTATTACTCTTTTATTAGATAAGATGTACTATAATTTGCTTATCTATTTTCTTTCTATGAGAAACTTAGAGACATGGAAAGATTATCTTTGTCATTTGAATTTTAATTTCCTATAAATTCTCAAATGAAAAATTTCCTGAGCCAAATGATATAGCATTTTTTATTCTTGATAAATATTGTCAAATCAAAATATAAAATAATTGTACTAGATTCAACTAAAGTCAACAACTTAAGAGAGATTTTTATCATAACATTTATTTGTATTACAATTTAAATTTATATTATATATAAACATAATATTCCATGGGTCTATAAAGTGATATTCTTATTTACTATATCTTTTATAATTTTTTAAAAAAAGATGTTTCTTCTTTCTTAAGTGATTGATGAAATTGAAATAAAGTGAATAATAATTACCTGCTTTATGTTCAGCTTTTCTTAAATTAGGCCAAAATGCCAGTTATTTTTATCTACTACTTTAATGACATTCTGCATAAATCAACTAGAAAAATGTTTTTCCAATATCTGTGAAGAGGAACAAGCCAGAACATGTGGTTTTGGTAATTTTTTCTGGTTGTAAGGAACACAGACAAGTCCAAGTTGCCTCGGGTAATCAAAGTTTCCTGTAAGGATATGAGAAGGCTAAAGAACCCAGTAAATCCTCACTGTAGCCCCACAATTAGTCTTCATGGGATGGAAGTATCTCCTATCACTGTCCAGTAGAGAAAATAGCTCTAATGGCCAAACAGCAGCTCTAGTAGTTGTCTCTCAGAAGTTCCCATTTTGATAAATCAACATCCACATGCCTCAGCTTCTGTTTGACTTACCTTACAGTTTATTTCCTCATACTGTTGATGGTAAGTATTTCATTCCCTATACACTATTTTATTTCCCAGCTGTGTTTATTCAAGGCTTCCACTGGGTAATTGCTTTTATTTAAAGTTTTCTAAAGAAACTTTAGTGATGTTGAACATTTTTCATACACCTACTGGCCATTTGTATGACTTCTTTTGAAAAATGTCTTCAGGTGTTTTGCCCATTTATTCATTGGGATATTTGTTTTCTTGCTATGGAGTTTTGTTTCTTACATGTTTTGGATATTAACCCCTTATCAGATATATCATTTTCAAATATTTTCTCCCATTTGATAGGTTGTTACTTCACTCTGTTAATTGTTTCTTTTGCTGTACAGAAGACTGGACGTTGTAAACCTACTGAAGAAAACATGGAGTAAAACAGCTTCTTGACATTTGTCTGGGATTATCTATCTATCTATCTATCTATCTATCTATCTATCTATCTATCTATCTAATTTTTTTGGATATGACCTCCATAACACAGGCTACATAAAAATAGGCAAATCTGTGCCCAAATAAAAAGCTTCTGCACTATTTTCTTATAGTCTCCTGATAAGCCCACAAAGTTAATATTTCATTTCAGATACTGTATTTCCTTTATGTCACTGAGCATAGGTATGAAGCTGTTTTAAAATTCTTGACATTTAATATTCTCATATGGAGCATTTTCTTGAGTATTGGTAATTTTTTCATGTTTCTTTATCTGTATAGTAATTTTAGATATGGTCAATAATATATCATATATATGATAGATTTGGGCTTTTGTTATGCTCCTATGAAGATAATTTTTTTTAAAGGATGCTGTTAACTTGGATAAATTCAAACATAAAACTTTTGTCTTCTGCAGCATTATTTGAAGGAAATTTGGTTCAATGTTTTTGTGGTTTTTTAAAACTTATCTCAGCTACTTGGATTGTACCTACACATGTGTAGTCCAGGAGTCAAAAAATACCTAGCAAGAGCTTACACACATAATTTTGAGATGCCCTTCCCTGTTTATTTCATTTTTAAAACTCTCTGCCCCTTATCAGCTGCTATGCTTGCCCTGAATTCTGTGATCTGATTCTTCAAACCAAGGAGACCATTTTAGCTGTGATCTGAGTTCTAGCAACATTATACATCAGGGTAAAGCTATAGGTGCTTTCAGATTCTTTTGCTATATTTTATCTAGAATTTATAGTCCTTATATGTAGGATGGCTGGGCTGAGAGGAGATACTTAGGCATTATTGGATACCAGTTTCCACCATCATCACCCAAACAAAAAGCATCTGAAAGGTCCCAGGTGGTTCTAATGTGCAGTCAAATTTGAGCATTACTGCCTTTAATCCTAATTTCACCTTTTCTGAACTGCAGTTTAATATGCTGCCTATAGGTCCCAGTTTAGCTGTAGCTTGCTTTCATGTTATTACACATCATTATGTATGCCTTGCCCAATTACTAGTATAGTAAACAGAGTACAGAGAACAGAGTATCAGGGCATATTCTTGTTTATTATGCCTTAATATTTTTATCAGTGCTTTAGGTTCCTGGTTGATGACTAATGAATACTTCGGAAAGTGACTAAAATCTGATATCTTCCTTGTTTAACACAGACAAAAGTATAATATTACAAAACACCAGTTCAACTAAGAAAGACTGTATACTTTCAAGTACACAGCATAAAACTTCTATAAGAAACAGCTACAAATCAATAAATCACTAAACAAATCATTTACTAATTACATTATTTAAATAATCTGGATTATCCAACATGGAAAGGACATAAGGGCAAAAAGAAGGGTAAATTATTTATATTCTAAAGATCAGCTGTTTTACCACATTTCACATCTCCAGAAATACGTATTTTACATGACATTTTAAGAGGTTAGCCCAGCTGGCATGGCTCAGTGGTTGAGCATCGACCTATAATCCTGGTCAGGGCATATGCCTGGTTTGTGGGCTCAATCCCAGTTTGGGGCATGCAGGAGGCAGCCAATCAATGATTCTCTCATCATTGATATCTCTCTCTCTCTCTCTCCCTCTCTCATCCTTTCTGAAATCAATAAATATAAATATACATATGTTCAATTTTTTTTTTAATTTTTGAGTTGGTATATAAATGCCTGGGAAACAATAATCATTTCTTAAATTACTGTTCTTCCAGAAAACAAATGTTTTGTTTTCCCTTTCCTTTTTTTTTTTCTATAAGGGATTCTGAAATTGAGTGTTAGAAAAGGAACAACAGTGAAAGAGGAGAAGAGAATAAAGATTAAAATTTTGTAAAGAACAGTTTTGCATGCCTTTGGAAAATATAGATAAATTCATGCCCGATAGGCAAGTTTAAGTATTTTTAAAAACTGCATTGACCTGCCCTTGTCCGGTGGCTCAGTTGGTAGGAGCGTTGTTCCATATGTTGAGAGGTGGTGGGTTCAGTTCCCAGTCAGGGTCCATAACCTGGCTGTGGGTTCGATCTCTGGTCAGGGCCCCTTGTGGAGGCAATTGATCAATGTTTCTCTCTCATGTTGATGTCTCTCTTTCTTTCTCTCAAATCAACTTTTTAAAAAATGTTTAAAATTGCATTGTCCTTTCTTACTAACACATGGTTCACTTTTCCACTGGTCAGTTGCTCTCTATGGGTTAAAAGTTCTGATATTTTATTAGTGCTGTGAGAAACAATTTTAAATATACATTTTAATTCGAAAGTACAGTGTAAAAAGGAAAGTATGCACATCATACATGTAAGACTCAATGATTTTTCATAAACTGAATATAGCTGTGTAACCAGCAATCAGCTTTTAAAAAGACATTAATTATTATACCTCAAGTCCCCTTATATTTCTTTTCCAATCACCCACCCTAAAACATACACCAAAAAAAATTACCCTGACTTCCAGCTCATAGACTATTTCATCTTCTTTATTTGAATTTTATACAAAAATAATCAGACAACATGTACTTTTGGATGGGGAGAGGTGATCTGGCTTATTCTGTTAACATTTTGTTTGGAATTCATTTATGTTTTATATACAGTTATAACTCACTCATGCTTTTTTATATTATGGTCTGTGAGTATACTCCAATTCCACTACTGATTGTTTAGTTGGATAGTTGTCTGTTTGGGACTATTACAGCTAATGCTGTAATGAACATTCAAGAACATTTTTTTTATATAAACAAATATATGCAGTCCTGTTGGATAGTAGCTAGGAGTGGAATCAGGAATGAGTATGCTCAACTAGAGATATAGCTAAGTAGTTTTCCAAAGTGGCTGTACAATGGTACAGTGCTAAGAGTTCCAATTGTTCCATAACTTCATTCACAATTCTAATTTACATCATTTTTATTAAATTCATATATATACATATATATATATATACATATACATATACATATACATATATATATTTGATTTTTTACAGAGAGGAAGGGAGAGGGATAGACAGTTAGAAAAATTGATGAAAGATAAACATTGATCAGCTGCCTCCTGCATACCCCCTACTGGGGATGTGCCTGCAACCAAGGTACATGCCCTTGACTGGAATCAAACCTGGGACCCTTCTGTCCACAGGCTGACTCTCTATCCACTGAGCCAAACCAGCCAGGGCTCAATTCATTTTGATTAATATGTAATAATTAATATAATTTGGCTTTCATATGTGTTTCCTTGATGACTAAATGAATTTAAGTGTCAGTTCATTATTTATTGGCTTTTTGCAAATCATCTACATATTAGGAGATATCTATTTAGAATTTTTGCCTAATTTTCTATTCATGTGTCAGTTTTAATATACTTATTTGTAAAATATATTTACATATACTGACAGAACTTTGTTAGATATATTCACTGTATCTACTTTTAACTTGTATTGTAGCTTTATATTCTCTTAATCATGTTTTTAGATGAACATTACTTCTCTCAGTTTTAATATTTTCCTATTCATCTCATTATTTTTTATGGTAAGTGCTCTATCTGGAGTGTTTTAAAAATCTTTTTTGACACCAGATATCCTTTAAGATCTGTAATATTTGTCTTTCAAGTTTAGACCTGTCATCCATCTGGAATTGACTTTTGTGTAGGGTGTGAGATAGGGCTCAAAATATTACTTCCAAATGAATATCCAACTTAGTGAGCCACATTTATTTTTTCAAAAGCCATTCTTTCTCCAACTACATTACAGTTAGATGAAGGAAACTCTCATTTAATGAGAGGTTTCCTGGTTGTCAAAATATGCTTGTGGGAATGTTTATATTAGAGGAAATCAAATATTGTAGAAATAGAAATGATCAAGAGTAAGATCTTCAACTAACAAAAATATCTTCTTATTCAAGCCAAAATTTATTGAGTTCTTAAAAATACTAGACATCTAGGCATCATTTTTAAAATAAACACTATATTTTAGAAAAACTTTGTTTATAGAAAAGTTGCAAAGATAGTGCAGAGATTTCTCACATACACCACACCCAGGATCCTGTATTGTTAACATCTTATATTATCATTGTGTATTTGTCACAATTAATGACACAATATTGAGGCAATTTTATTTAATAAAGTCCATGCTTTATTCATATTTCATCAGTTTTTACCTAATATCATTTCTTCTGTTCCAATATTCCATTCAGGATACAATATTACAATTAGTTGTAATGTCTCCTGAGGCTACTCTTGGCAGTGACAATTTATCAGACTTTCCTTATTTTTGATGAAGTAATATAACAGCTTTGAAAAATACTGGTCATATCCCTCAATTGCTACTTTTATTTTTGGTGTTTTCCTTATGATTAGAATAGACTTACGGTCTTTTGGAAGAAACATTGCAGAAGTGCCATTTTGAGCATATCAAAACAAAAGATATGTACTATCAACATGACTGAGGGTGTGTTTGCCAGGTTTCACCACAGTTACTCCTGTTTCCCCTTTTACTCTTTGGAAGAAAGTCACTCTGCACAGTTCACATTTAAGGGATGGAGAGTTATGCTCCATTTTCTGAAAGGGCAGTATCTTCATAAACTATTTTAAATACCTCTGCGTGAGAAATTTGTCTATTCTTCTTTCATCATTTATCTTTAATCCTCAAAGCAATTCTATCTCATCAAAAAGAATGAAACATACAGGAATAAACTTACCCAAGCATGCAAAAAATTTGTGTACTTAAAACCACTAAAAATTGAAATCATAATATTGTTAAAATGTTAATACTACCCCAAACAATCTACAGATTCAAGGGAATCCCTATAAAAATACCAACATTTCCTGAAAAATAGAAAGATCCAGCCTAAAATTTATATAGAATCTCAAGTTATCGTGTAAAACTAAAACAATCTGGAAAAAGAAGAGTGAAAGGTCCCACATTTCCTGATATTAAAACTTACTACAAAGCTATAGTAATCAAAACAGTGTGGTGCTAGCATAAAGACAGACACATAAGACAATGGAATCAAACAGAGAGCCTAGAAATAAAGCCTCATATATATGATTATATATTTTTGACAAGGATGCCAAGGCCATACAAGGGGGATAGGACAATCTTTTCAACAAACAGTATTAGAAAAACTGAATATCCACAAGAAAGAATAAAATTGGACCCTTCCCTTATACCATATATAAAAATTAACTAAAAATTGATCAAAGACCTAAGAATGAGTTGAAACTTAAGACTATTAAAAGAAAATCTAGGACAAAAGCTTTATGATGTTGAATTTGGCAATAATTTCTTATAAATAACAAAAGCTCAAACAACAAATATAAAAATAGATAAACTGGACTATATCAAAATTAAAGATGTATACATCAAAGGACACTATTAACAGAGTTAAAAGATACCGCAAGGAATTGGAGAAAATATTTACAAATCTTATCTCAAGGAGTTAATATCTAGAGACTAGAACAACCAAAAGAACAAACAAACCAATTTTAAAAGGACTTAAATAAACCTCAGGGAAGGGTATACAGATTGTCAATAAGTACACGAAAACATGCTCAACATCACTAGTCATTAGTGAAATACATACCAAAACCACAATGAGAAACCACTTTGCATCCATTAGGATAACTATTATCAGAAAGGAAAGAGAAAATAGCAAATGCGTGCAGGATGTGGAGACATTGGAACCCCATGCCCTGTAAGTAGGAATGTAAAATAGCGCAGCTTCTATGAAAAAAATAGATTTAACATATAATCAAGCAAAAAGCAAACAAACAAAAATCATATAATCAAGCAATTCCACTTTGGGATATATATATCCTAAAGAACTGAAAGCATAGCTGAATAGATCATTGTAGATCCCTGTGCATAACAGCATTATTTACAACAGTCAAAGGGTGAAAGCAAGTTAACAGCTAGTGGTACCTTAGTGGGTTTGGACTGCTGTAACAAAAATACCCTAGACTTTGGTGACTAGTTTGTTTTATACATCAAAAATGACTATATAAGTATAAAATTATAATTTTGTCATCATTCATCTCATAAAATCTTTCAATGT
Organism: Murina feae; assembly: GCA_004026665.1. Lineage (NCBI taxonomy): Eukaryota > Metazoa > Chordata > Mammalia > Chiroptera > Vespertilionidae > Murina > Murina feae. The sequence continues at coordinate 1,338 of PVJC01037505.1, read as the reverse complement.
TTCCTAAATATTTTATCTTAAAAAATTGATTGTGCTTTTATGATATTATAAATAAGCAAACAATGAAAAATGTCAAAGAATACAAAAATGCTGTAACCACTGATCCTGCTTTATTTCTTAAAGGTCAGTGTATATGTGATTAACTTTTGTTTTTATAGTTGAATGTACCCTTTTATATATCACATAGTCACCTTTTCTTTATATTTACATTTATGTTCATTTTATTGTATTTAGTTATTTAATATTTTTATTGAATTTGTTGGAGTGACACTGTTTAATAAAAGTAAAGAACTTTCCATGAAAACCCACTTGTGTAATATAAACACAACTTCTATTTATAGACTTTTATTTATAATTATTAAAATAACTACAAAATATTATGTTTGCTCATAAATTTTGACCTCAGAATCAATAAATGATCTTCAATCCTTTTTAGTTCTCTGTTTTTACCAATAGGTGGCAATAATCATTCCTCACTATATTTACTTTATCATAAATGGAGATCAATGTACTAGTAAGCAGTGTGGGATAACACTGCAGGATTTTACTGAAGAGTAGTTACAGGAGATAAATATAAATGAAAAGGCAATCCATTTTTATTGTCTGACACTCCAATTATTTAAACTTTGCTTTGTATGTCAAACTTATGAACTTACCTATAGTAAGCCCAGATCTATCTTTTGAGATCATGCAAAAGAATTCTCTATTTTTTTACAATAATATTTTATAGGTTTTGATTGCTTCAGAGAGAGGAAGGGAGAGAGACAGAATCATCAATGATGAGAGAGAATCTCTGATTGGCTGCCCCCTAAATATCCCCTACGGGGGATCAAGCCCGCAATCTGGCATGTGCCCTGACCAGAATCCAATCGTGAATCCTGGTTCATGGGTCTATGCTCAACCACTGAACAACACTGGCCGGGCAAGAATTCTCTATTTTAATGGCGGTATAAAGATATTGGAGAAGTTTTATCTTTCCACACATAGCATTACACATTTTATCAACCATTTCTCATGAGACATAGCTTCAGATATGCTACACTGCTTAACCTTCTTTGACATGTTCCAATTAGTTTGTGGCCCTGTTAGAACTATAGCATCCAGACTTAATCCCAGTGTATAATGTTTGCAACATGAAATCTATTAAGATATTATTTATCTATTTTATAGGTATTATATTCCTACTAGGGGCCCAATGCACGAATTCGTGCACCTTGAAAGGAACTGTGGGCTGCAAGGCTGTGATAGGCACAGGAGTGGGTCTCGGCCCATCCTCCATGCCCCTGTCTTGCCCCTCCCACTGCAGCCCTGGTCCCATCTGCTGGCAACTTTGCTCCT
>PVJC01037504.1:0-17172 GCA_004026665.1 Murina feae | reverse complement strand
ATTGCCAGTGTTTGGAGAAAGAAATCCATATTCACAACCTCCACTTTTCATTGCTTTCCCTTCTTGCAAATATGAGGTCTCTTCCATCATTTCCCAGTGATCAAATGCAATAGCTTCTACAATCAATCCAGGAATGACATTTTTTGGCATGAGAACTGCCATTCTCCTCCTCTTCCTCCTCCTCCTTCTCCTCCTCCTCCTCCCTCTCCCCCTCCTCCTCTTCCTCCTCTTCCTCCTCTTCCTCCTTTTCTTCTTCTTCTTCTTCTTCTTCTTCTTCTTCTTCTTCTTCTTCTTCTTCTTCTGAGAGAGAGAGAGAGAGAGAGAGAGAGAGAGAGAGAGAGAAGTAAGCTTTACTTCCTTATTTCTCAAATAGAGTTGGCTGAGCTGGTTGCTTTTTGGTAATTAATCAAAGAGACCAAACCCCATATCCTTGTCCAACTCCTCCGTCTCTTCCTTTGCTTCATCCTTGGCTGGGGCTGCAGCAGCAGCAGGAGCAGCAGTAGTGGCAGCAGCCACAGGGGCAGCAGCCACAAAAGCAGATGGATTAGCCAAGAAGGCCTTGACCTTTTCAGCAAGTGGGAAGGTGTAATCAGTCTCCACAGACAAAGCCTGAACTGACTTGTACCCATTGATGATAGAACGGGGTACTGATGCAACAGTTGGGTAACCAATCTGAAGGCATATGCTGGCAACATTGCGGACACCCTCCAGGAAGCGGGAATGCAGAGTTTCCTCTGTGATGTCAAGCACTTCCGGGTTGTAGATGCTGCCATCGTCAAACACCTGCTGGATGATCAGCCCAAAGGAGAAGGGGGAGATGTTGAGCATGTTCAGCAGCGCGGCTTCACTGGCTCCCACTTTGTCTCCAGTCTTAATCAGCTGCACATCACTCAGGATTTCAATGGTGCCCCTGGAGATGTTAGTGGTGATGCCTAAAGCCTGGAAGAAGGAGGTCTTCTCTGGTCCCAGACCAGTGTTCTGGGCTGGCACAGTGACTTCACACGAGTCAATGGCACCAGCACGGGCAGCAGCTGGCACTTTATTAGCGAGCAGCATGTCCCGGATCTCAGTGACGTCCTCCTTGGTAAACACAAAGTCCACATTCCCCCGGATGTGAGGCAGCAGCTTCTCCAGAGCCGGGCTATTTTCCAGGTGTCCTCGGATGGCCTTGCGCATCATCGTGTTCTTGCCCATCAGCACCACAGCCTTCCCGCGGAGGGACATGTGGATTTGCTGCATCTGCTTGGAGCCCACATTGTCTGCTCCCACAATGAAGCATTTTGGATAATCATCCAGAAGTTGGATGATCTTAAGGAAGTAGTTGGACTTCCAGGTCACCCTGTCTTCCCCGGGCATCACAGTGTTGCATCAGGGATTGCCCTGCAGGGTTTAAAGACGATGTCACTCCCACGAGGACGCCTGGCGAGAGCTGCCATTCTCTTCTTGGTAGCTATGACAATGTACTTCTGACTCATTCATTCACTCATTAATTCATTTCACAAATACATATTAATTACCCAACCAGTTGTCATTAGGCACTGAAGGTACACAATGAATAATTTAAACATGCTTTCTACCCTCCTGAAAATTGCATTTCATTTGCTCTCCTATTTCTTTGAATTCTCTACATTGCCTTCGCTAGATTCCTTTTTCCAACCCACATTTATAATATAGGCATGTCCCAAGGTCCTGTCCTTTTCTCCCTCCAACATACATGTGCATATGCATACACACAGACACACACATGCACACATACTTGAGGTGTTGAAGAGAAGAATCATGACTTTAGATTCACAGATGTTTGTTGAATAAGTGAATTTATGTTTTTCTAGCAGTGGATATAACTATAGCACTTGTACTACTATTATTTTTATTTTATTATTATTGTTATTTACCTCATACATTTTTAAAATTTAGGTTCTTTATTGTTTAATGTATTACATAAGTCTTCTTTTCCCCCCATTGACCTCTTCTGGGCTGCCCTCAAACCCCAGCACATGGCCTCACCGCCCCCAAATCTGTGTCTATTCGTAATGCTTATATGCATGCATATAAATCCTTAGGTTGATTTCTTACCCCCCTCACCCTCTGCTTTCCCTCATAGGTTGGACAATTTTTCTGTGACCCACAGATGGAATAGAGGTTTTTGGTTTTTCTTCCCTGTGACAAATAGGTATGTGTTGAGGAGGGAAAGACAGAACTGGGTTTTAAAGGATTGTGTCATACATATAAAATGTGATTCTTAAGCAATTAGCAAATAGTTATTGAGAACTTTTCAATTTCCTGTTAATCAATTAGTTAGATGGCTGGTTAAAATTTGATTATAGAATTTCTCTCTAAAAATATATCACAAAGTGAGAAAAAATAATTTTTAGAAAAAATTACTGCCACCAAAAAGGAAAAAAGCATGACCTAAACTTGTAGTTCTTAAGCTCGATACCTTCTTGGGGGCTTTAAAAATAATATTTGGGTTAGCCAGATATTTTGATTTAATTGATCCAATGTGCAGCCTGAATGTAAGGGTTTTTTTAAACCTCCATATCTCTATCCAAGATTGAAAACCATTGACCTAAGCAAAATATTTCAAAACCTGGTTACTGAAGGGGTGCAAAAAATTCTGAAGAGTAGTAAAGAAGAGTAGTAAGGCTATATTCCTTACTTCACCCCAAATCCTGCAAAGCAAACTTTTGAATTGGCAAAACATAATTCTCCCTAATATCAACTAAATCTAGAAAGAAAAAAATGGGCTTAAGTATCCTTATTTTTCTTTCTTCTAATAAATGATTAGCAGGAACCACAGCTCCAGAGAAATAAATGATAATAAAAATGAGTAATGGAGCTGCCCCTCTCTCTCTATGGATAGGAGGCCTCCAGAGTTACAACTCAAGAAAGGATTATAAGCTTGAAAGTTATTCAACAATGAAATGGTGTACCAGCCTCACCCCAACTAGAAGCAGAGAATCCTAAAATATATAATAAAATCTCAGAAGAGATAGCAGAGAATGAGCAAGATGAAACAAAATGACATGGCAACTATGCAAACATGCCACAGCACAATGAAATCATGCATTGTATGCAAAAGAGTTCAATTCATATGAAAATATAACCCAAAGAAACAGAAAGTGAATCTTCATAAATGCTGCATTTTTAAGAATGTAATGAGAACCAGTATTCAATGAACAAGAGTTCAAAGATGTGATGACAGATGAAATGAAAAGGGTTGAATGCCTAAGGAAAAAAAGTGCCCAACAAATGTCCTTACAGAACAAATAAATAAATTAGACACAAAAACTTAATTTGAAGATAAAAAAGCATTCTCTGTTCTTAGTAAATTTAATGCAGAGTAGGTAAGACCAAGACATATTCTTATTAAACTGTTAAATTTCAAATTTTCACTAAGTGCAAGTTCTATGAAGGCAAGAATTTGTTTGGGTCACTGCTATTGCCAGTGCCTAGACCTCTGTCTGGCAAGTTGTAGGTACTCAGTAAATATCTGTTGATGAATGAAAGAATGAAGGAAGATTTTTTTCATTTATTCATTTCTTAAAGTTATGAAGTTTCAAGTTCCACTTATAAGGAGTTTGGAAGTCTCTACTAAATCTTAACAACAGGTAAAAAGCTGACCAGACCGAAAAATCAACTCTTCTTGATGGGATCTGGGAGGACACAAGGCAAACCACTCTCCCAATATTGGAGAGTCAGACAGGAGAATACAGGGGTCATGATTTGCTGGAGCAGAGACTCACCAGCAAAAGCCATTGCAGGAACCAAGGCCAAAGTAGGGAAACCTAAACTATAATGAATGAATTGCTGGCAGCTGACAGCTATGAAAGTTAAAAATTCCAGGGAGGCTCAGATATACGTTGTGGGTCCCACAATATTGTTGAGATTTATTTCCAGGAGGTCGACCAGGTTCCCACACTAATTATTGAAGAAATTCTCCCCAGGCTTCCATCAAGGAGAGGGGAAAAAGGAACCATTTTTAAATGCCTCCTGGGAAAACTAGTTTATGAGAGCCCAATTTGTTGGAGTATTCACAAAGATGAAAGGAAATACCCAACTACAGCACATGCTTGTCACTTGACTCACCAAAGGGGAGAAGAAAAAACTAAGACACATTTGTGAAGTTCAGTCCAGAGATAGAGGTTCACTAATACACTGAGACCTAACTATAGAACAATAGAATGCTTCTCCCCCCACTCCAACACCTGACCTCACCACCACATTTTACAGCAGTTCCTTTTACCTGGTATGTCACATCTGGCTATCAAGAAAAAGTTACAAGACATAACAAAATGCAAAAAGCACAATTCAATGACAAAGCAATCATCAGATCCAAACATGAGATGGATGTTGGAATTTAAACAACTATGATGAATATGCTCAGGGCTGTAATAGAAAAAGTAGCATGCAAGAACAAATGGGCACTGTAAGCAGAGAGGTGTAAATTCTAAGAAAGAATAAAAATTAAATTGCTAGAGATAAATAATACTCTAAAGAATGAAGAATATCTGTGATGGACTCATTAGTGGATTGGACACAGAAGGTTGTGGGTTTGATTCCCAGTCAGGGAACATACCTAGACTGGGGGTTCAATCCCCACCAGTTAGGACACACTTGGGAAGCAACTGATCAATGTTTCTCTCTGACATTGATGTTCTTTTCTATCTCTTCCCCTTTAAAAAAAGTCAATAAACATATCCTCGGGTGAGGATTAAAGAAACACACACATAAAAAAAATAGAATAGCATATCTAAGTACAGTGGGACATCTATAAAAGGTGCAACATACAGATAATAGGAATACCAGAATGAGAAGAAAGAAATAACAAAAGAAATATTTTGAACAATAATGACAGAGAATCTCCCAAAATTAATCTCAAACAATAGACCCAGGAAACTTAAGAAATACCAAGCAAGATAAATACCAAAAAACCATACTCAGTCATATAATATTCAAATTACAAAAAAATCAAAGGTAAAAAAAATCCTGAAAGAAACTCAAGTGAGTATGTGTGGGGGGAACATCTTCCTATAGAAGAATAAAGGTAAGTGCATTCAACTTCTCAGAAATCATGCAAGCAAGAGTAGATTGGAATGAAATTTTAAAATATTGAGAGAAAAAGCCACCAATCTAGAATTCTATGCCCTGCAAAAATTATTCTTCAAAACTAAAGGAAGCCCTAACTGGTTTGGTTCAGTGGATAGAGTGTCAGCCTGCAGACTCAAGGGTCCCAGGTTCGATTCTGATCAAGGGCATGTACCTTGGTTGCGGGCACATCCCCAATAGGGGGTGTGCAGGAGGCAGCTGATCGATGTTTCTCTCTCATTGATGTTTCTAACTCTCTATCCCTCTCCCTTCTTCTCTGTAGAAAAATCAATAAAATATATATTTAAAAAAATAAACTAAAGGAGAAATAAAGATTTTTCTCAAACAAAAATGGCAAGAATTTGTTGCCAGTAGAAGTGACTTGCAAGAAATGTTAAAAGATGTTCTTTACAAAGAAGAAAAATTATATTGTTTAGAAACTCAGATCTACATAATAAAGGAAGAATATCAAAGAAAGAATAAGTGAAGGCAAAATAAAAAAATTTGTTAATAAAAACCACAAAAGGCAGAAAAAGAATGAAAAGTAAAAGTAGAAATAAATAAGAGTTGAAAATAGAAAATCATTATGAATATGATAGACGTTAGCAAGATTACTCAGAAAGACTATCATTTAGAATCAAAGGAGAGATAAAGAGCTTACCAGACAAAAAAAAGCTAAAAAAGTTTATCATCACTACAAGAAATGTGAAAGGGATTTCTTATGAAGAAGAAAGAAAAAAAACCCATAAGTATGAATAATAAAATAGCAATAACTACATACCTATTAATAACCACTTTATATGTAAATGTATTAAATGCTCCAATAAAAAGACAGAGAGTTTTGGATAAGAAAATAAGATCCAAACATATGCTGTTTAGAAGATACTTAACTTCAGATTGAAAGACACAAACAGACTGAAAGTAAAGGGGTGGAAATGAAAAAAAGCTGGCAGCCAGAGGGAAAATCATAAAAAATATACTTTAAAACAAAGGGTATAAAAGAGACAAAGAAGATCATTTCTTAACGATAAAAAGATCAATCCAATAAGAGAATCCAATAACACAAACATTTATTCACCCAATGTAGGAGCACCTAAATATATGAAACGAACATTGATAGACATAGGGGAGGAGGTCAATGGCAGTGCATATTTGTAGGAAACTATCTCATTGATAGCAATGGATAGGTCATCCAGACAGAAACTCAACAAGGAAACAGTGGCCTTAAATGACACGTTAGACCAGATGGATTTAATTGATATTTTTAGGGCATTTCACTCTAAAGTAGTAGAATATGTATTCTGTTCAAGTGCACATGGAACATTTTCCAGGGTAGATCACATGTCAAACCATAAAACAAGTCTCAATAAATTTAAGGAGATTAAAATTATATCAAGGATTTTCTTTGGCCACAAAAATATGAAACTATATATCAATTACAAGAAAAAAAAAAAAAAACACCACAGATAAAAACTTCCCAAACAGACACATGGAGGCTAAAACACATGTTACTAAACAATGAATGGGTTAGCAATGAGATCAACAAAAACTATCAAAAGTTACCTTGAGAGTAATGAAAATGAAAACACAATGACCCAAAATCTATGGGACACAGCAAAGGCAGTTCTAGGAGGGAAATTCATAGCAATACAGGCCTACTTCAAGAAACAAGAAAAATTTCAAATACACAACCTAATCTTACACTTAAAGGAATGAAAAAAATAACACAAGTATAACCCAAAATCAGAAGAAAGAGGGAAATAATAAAGATCATAGTGGAAAAAAATTAAACAAAGCCTAAATTTTTTTAAAAGATCAATGAAATCAAGAGCTGGTTCTTTGAAAAGATAAAAAAAAAAAAATTGCTTAATCTTTAACCAGACTCATCAAGAAAAAAAAGAGAGGACCCAAATAAATAAAATCAGATATGAAAGAGAAATGACAAAAAGCATCACAGAAGTATAAAGGATTATACAAAAGCATTATGAATAATTATATGCCAACAAATGGGATAATCTGGAAGAAAAGGACAAATTCCTAAAAACATAAATTCTTCCGTGACTGAATCAAGAAGAAACAAAATCTGAACAGACTTTAACTACTAAGAAATTTGAATAAGTAATCAAAAATCTGCCAATAAAAGTCCTGGACCCAATGGCTTCACATGTGAATTTTACTAAACATTCAAATAAGAACTAATACCCATCTTTTTAAAAATGATTCCAAAAGTCTGAAGAAGAGGGAAATCTCTTAAGCTTATTTTATAAGCCCAACATTATCCTGATTCAAAAACCAGACATTATATTACAAAAGAAAGGATAGTAGAGGCCATATCCCTTATGAATGTAGTTGCAAAAATTCTCAACAAAATATTAGTAAACGGAATTCACCAATGTATTAAAAAAGCAAGCACCATGATTAAGTGAGATTTATTCTGGGGTGCAAAGTTGATGCAATATCCACAAATCAATTAACATAATACATTATATAAGCAAAATGAAGATATAAATGGATTTAGAAAAAGCATTTAACAAAATCTAACATCTATTTATGATAAAAACTCTCAGCAAAGTGGGAATAGTAGGGAACATACCTCAGCATAATAAAGGCCATATGTGACAAGCACACAGCTCACATCATACTCAGCAATGGAAAACTAAAAGATCAGGAACAAAACAGGATATCAACTTTTACCACTTTTATTCAATGTCGTATTGGAAATCCTGGCTACAACAATAAGACAAGAAAAAAAAAAGACATCCAAATTGGAAAGAAGAAATATAACTGACATAATACCATGACATGATATTTTATACATAGAGAACCTAGAGATTCCACCCAAAAACTACTTGAACTGATAAAGGTATTCAATATAGTAGCAGGATACAAAATAAATGCTTTGAAATTGGTTGCATTTTTATACACCAACTAGAGGCCCAATGCATGAAAATTCATGCAAGAATAGGCCTTCCCCCAGCTGCTGGCACGGCTTCTCTTTGGCACCTGGGACCCTCCTCTGGCCACCAGCAGGCACCCTGAACTGGGTGGCTTCCCTTGGGTTCTGGCTTCATCATGAAGGATGTCCGGTCTAATTAGCGTATTACCCTTTTGTTATTATAGATAATGAACTATTAGAAGTAGAAATTAAGAAAATAATTCAATTTATAATTTCATAAAAAATAAAACATCTAGGAATAAATTTAACTAAGTAAAAACTCTATACTTAGAAGATTACAAATCATTGAAGAAAGAATTTGAAGAGGATACAAATAAATGGAAGCACATAGCATGTTCATGGATAAAAAGAATTAAGATTATTAAAATGTCCATACTAAGATGTCCATACCAGAACAATCTATAGATTCAACATAATCCTTTTCAAAATACTAATGATATTTTTCATAGAACTAGAACAAATATTCTAAAATTTATATGGAACCACGAAAGACCCTGAATAGGAACAGTAGTCTTGAGAAAGAAGAACATAGTTGGAAGTATCATACTATCTGTTACTCAACTCTAGTACAAGGGTATGTGTCTGCTTCTGTGCCAGTACCATAGATCAATTGAATATAACAGAGAGTCTAGAAATAAACCCACATCTATAGTATTAATATATGTCTATTAATATATGAAAAAGAAGACAAGAATATACAATGGGGTAAAGACAGTCTCTTTAATAAATGGTGTTGGGAAAACTGGACAGAAACATACAAAAATAAAACTAGATCATATATTTACACCATATACAAGACTTTAATGGGTTAAAGACTTAAATGTAAGACCTGAAAACATCAACTCCTAGAAGATAACATAGGTTACTCCCCTTAGTAAAGTGTTTATTTTTTTATTTTTTATTTTTTTTATGTATCTCCTAGGGCAAGGGAAACAAAAGGAAAAATGAACAAATTGGACTACTTTAAAAAGTTTTTTCACAGCAAAGGAAACCATCAACAAAACAAAAATACCACTACTCTAATGGGAGAAGTAATTAGCCATTGATATATCTGATAAGGAGTTAATATCCAAAATTTATAAAGAATTCATACGACTCAACTGAAAAACCAAGTAATCAAAATGGGCAGAGGACTCAAATGGACATTTCTCTAAAGAGCACATGCAGATGGCCAATTGACAAATGAAGAGATGCTCAATGTCCATAATAATCAGAGAACCGCAAATTAAAACCACAATGAGATATCACCTCACACCTGTCAGAATACCTACCATTAACAAATCAACAAACAACAAATGTTGGCAAGGGTATGGAGAAAAGGGAACTCTTGTGCACTTTTTGTGGGAATGCAGATAGGTGTAGAAAACAGTATGGAGGGTCCTCAAAAAATTAAAAATGGAACTGTTTTATGGCCCTGTAATTCCACTTCTGTGTATATATCCGAAGAAACCAAAACACTAATTAGCAAGAATATATGCATCCTTATGTTCATAGCAGTGTTATTTATAATAGGCAAAATATGAAAGCATTTTAAGTACCCATCAATGGACTATTACTTGGCCATAAAAATGAAATTTAACATTTGTGACAACATTGATGAACCTAGAAGTTATGTTAAGTGAAGTAAGTCAGACAGAGATATACAATTATCATTTATATGTGAAATTTAAAAAAATAAGTGAACAAACAAAATAAAGATACATTAATAGTTACAGAGAACAGACTGGTGGTTGCCAGATGGGAGGGTGCTTGAAGGGCTATGTGAAAAAGGTGAAGGGTTTAAAAAGTACAAACTGGCAGTTACAAAATAGTCTTGGGGATGCATAGTAAGACATAGGGAATATAGTCAATAACATTGTTTGATTAAAAAATGGTCCAAAGACCATAACATACACCTTACAAACATATATAGTTGGCAAATAAAAATATGCTCCACATCATATTTCAGCAGGAAAATGCATATCAAAACAAGATACTGATATATACCTTTTAGAATGGCCAAGCTCCAGAACAATGACACCACCAAAAGCTGGTGAGGATGTGGAGCAACAGGAACTCTCATTCCCTGTGTTGGGAATGCAAAATGGTATAGCCATTTTGGAATACAGTGGTGGTTCTTATAAAATGAAACATATTCTTTCCATATAATCCAGTAATTGTGCTCCTTTGAATTTATCCAAAGGAGTTGAAAACTTATGTCCACACACACAAAAATGCATGCCAATATATAAAGCAGACTTATTCATAATTGTCAAAACTTGGAAGCAAGTTTTAGTAGGCGAGTGGATACATAATGCATATTACTAAGAGAAAGAAGCCAAACCGAGAAAGTTACATATCATTCTGACTACATGATATTCTTGAAAGACAAAACTATGAAGGCAATAAAAAGATCAGTGATTGCAGGGTGACGAGGACAGTAAAAGAATAGGTAGAGCACAAAGGATTTTAGGGTATCCTATATAATAAAGAGATAATATGCAAATTGACCATCATGCCCTCACACAAGATGGATGCCCCCATGTGGTCACAAGATGGCCACCACAAGAAGGCTGGCAGGAGAGGGCAGTTAGGAGGGACCAAGCCTACAGGGGAGCAGTTAGACATCTATCAGGCTGGCAGGGCAGTGTTTAGGGGGTGATCAGGCTGGCAGGCAGAAGCAAGTAGGGGCAATCAGGCAGGCAGGTGGGTGACATCCCCTGAGGGGTCCCAGATTGGAGAGGGTGCAGGCTGGGCTGAGGGACAACCTCTCGCCCCCTCAGTGCACAAATTTCTTGCAACGGGCCCCTAGTTGATGATATAATGATATTATAGAAATGGACATATATCATTATACATTTGTCCAAACTCATTGAATGTATAACACCAAGAGTGAACCCTTAGGTAAACTATATATTTGGAGTGATTATAATTTGTAAATGTAGATTCATCCTTAGTAAAATATGTATCATTTTAGTAAATAATGTTGATAATAGGGGAGTGACATTGATGATGGGGAAGGGTATGACTCTGTGGGGGTAGGGAATACCTTTGTAACTTTTTCTCAATTTTATTGTAAATCTAAAACTGCTCTAACAAAAGTCTTAAAAAATAAGCAAATTACCTACAAGAAGGAAAGGATTAAGGCTTGCTTCAGATTACTGCACAGCCTGAAGAAAACAAACTATGAGCTACAAAGTTTGAGCAATAAAAGTGACTCAGGAGTTATACCCAGCCAAAGTGGCATCTATAGTAATATCTATAATAATCTATAATAATAAAAGCATAATATGCTAATTAGACTGGACAACTGGACGTTCTTCTGGATGACCTTCCAGATGAAGCCAGGACTGCGAGGGCCAAGCCAAACCACTGTGGCTGTGAAGGCAGAGCCCCTTGCACAGATTTCATGCATTGGGCCTCTAGTTCTGATATAAAAGCAGAAAGTAGATAGTCTCAAACATAATACAATTGGGGAACACAGCATTACTGAAAGAATATTTTGATAAGTAAATCTAACCAGTTAAGAGATGAATCAAAATATAGAATTCACATATTTATATCATAATAAAAATATTGGTGGGTAAGCATTGAATCATTTTAAGTATAAAAACCAATATAAATAATTATGGTTATGATAATAGGACAGGATGTGAATATTGTTAGTTATTGATAATTTCAAGATAAAAAATAAAATTTTGAGTGGTCAGAGGAAGGAAATAGGAAAGTAGGCTGTTTTTGTCTTCTTTGAAGCATGACATTAATAAATATTGACTAAAATCGATAACTGTGGGTATTTTTGAAATAACAGATCTTATTAACATTTTATAGTCTTTGTCTCCCTCATTCTGTACATAAAACCTTAAGGAGCTCGTTTAGGAAAGAATATCTCTTGTAAATAAATATCTTATTTGAATGTGACAATTCCCTCAATTTACTTACTTTCTTTTACAAAAATCAAGGGAAATTAAATTTATTTTTTCATCCATCCACCCACCCACAAATACATAAATGCATTTATCCATCTATCTGTAGTTGTATAAGAAATATCTTGAATTATCTTCTTCTCTTCTTAATAATAGTAACTTATGGGTAGTGGGGTTTAAAATGATTTAAAAACTTTTAGTTCTGGATTGCTTGCTCCCTTATAATTAGCATGTATTATCTCTACCAAAGTAATAATGTGATTTTTCTTTAAAATGAAAAAAGTTAGAAGCTAATTTGCTAATGTTAGGAATAATTAATTCTTGATGCAGGAACCTTTTATTTTCATTTTCTTCTTGTACTTTTTTGTTTCTATAAAGCATTAACAAAATGTATTTTTAGAGAAACATGTTCTAATAAACATTTGTAAATATGCACATTACTAAGTTTCACTTTTCAGAATAAATTTTAAGATTAATTTTGCTCTTGATTCCTACATTTTAATGGAGAGTTTGATAGGAGTTATATTATTGAAATGTTTAATAAGAATAATTGCAAGCAAGAAAGGCATATTTAGGAACTTAAGGGAAGGGAAAAAGAGATGAGCATTTCATGAATGCTTACTATGTGCTCAGTACTGGACTAAGTCCTTTATACATTATCTCATTTAGTCTTCACAATAAAACTATGACAGAGTCACCATTGTTATTTGAAATGAGGTGTCTGAGGTTTTGCAACATTGAATTACTTGCCAGGATCCTGCATGCCAGCATCTGACCCAGGTAGTATAACTTCACAGCCTTTGATTTTCATTCTCTCCTTTAATCCTCATAATAATTCTGTGGACTATTTCCTCTCAGATATGAAAATTGAAGTGTTTAAAGGTAAAATAATTTTTTCAAATCATGATAAGGCTGGAATTCAGTTCCATTTTTAAAATTTCTGAGGAGCATCTTTAATTTTTTCATTTATTGTTATGATTCTTCAAGGGCATATAATTTCCTCCAAGAAACTAATGACTCAATCCAAAGCGTGGTGAGTTTCTTTCCATGGCCCATTGCCTCAGAATGGGGGTTCATAACACAGTGGTGTAACATCAAAGCATAAATTACTAACTGCTATGCTGGCCTCTTACATGAGAATAAAACCCATATTCATTTGTTTACTCATCACCACTCATGGCCTTTCCAGTGCCAAACATTAATATCATGTCTGTGTGTCTGCACGTGTGTGTCAGTTTCACAATTAAGTTGATTTGATTTCTATCCATTCTCCTTCCCCTTTCACCTTTTCTTGGAAAACTTGCTATACAGAGAAGTTTTGATTTCTATGACTTTCACTTAACCCAATTTTATGATCTAGTAAACATGCTCTAGGTAATTAAAAATATGTAGGCTTTTATTTTTCTCCATATTCAGTTATAATTAATAAAGATGAAAAGTCAGTTTTGTAACCTAAAATATTTACTTATTGAAATGATATTAATACCTTTATAAACCATACAAAAATAATGAGGCAAACATGTGCATTTACAGAGCTGCGCGTCGGCAGGCCCGCGCCCTGCGAGGACTCCCACCAGGACTGCGTTCGTCAGTGAGGGCAGTCATTCAGACCGGAACTGAGCTCTGTGGCTACAGAGCTTATCCTTCTAGATGTGCTTCAGAACTGAGGACACTGGGGAAGAGCAGAAAAAATGAGATTCTCAAATAAAACTAGACACCAATGTTCTACTTAATACCTCAGCCTGGAAGCAGTCTTTCCTGAGGAAAACAAAACAAAAGGAACCTAAAAACCTCTATTTCTATGTTTCTCTGCTTGTTCAGATGCCTCTGTTCTTTGTATTCGTTTCTGTGTGTGTGTGTGTGTGTGTGTGTGTGTGTGTGTGTGTGTGTGTGTGTGTGTACCTCCAGAATGAAAGCTTTCCAGTTACTGTAGGATAGCCAGGCCTGGAAATGTTTTCCATTATGATTCTAGGAAGCCATAGCCAAATGCTTATGTTTGTGAATGAGAAAATAGAAAAGCTTGGAGAAGGAACCAATTTGGGATGGGTTATATGAAAATGAGTGTGTTTGATATATGTACAGAAGTACGTAATACAGACAGAATGTTTCAGGGATGAGTAATTTAAGTGAATATGAGTTTTATTTTTTGTGTAAGAGGCCAGCATAGCAGTTATAATTTATGCTTTGATTTTACCCCACTGTGTTATGAACCTACATTCTGAGGCAATGGGCTATGGAAAGAAACTCACCACGCTTTCTGAATTGAGTCTTTAGTTTCTCAGAGGGAAGGATATGCCCTCTAAGAATCATGAATCATAGGTAAAAAAAAAATCATACATGCTCCTCTGAAATTTTAAAAACATGCATTTTCAAAGTTCTTTCCCGAGCAAAATAATCCCTTTTAAATGATCCAGTAATGGATCCAGAAGATAAATAATCCCAATCCACAAATGATCCAAAAAGTTATTTATAATTGGGTTAAGAATGTGTTAATTTTGTTTGGTAATACTGGTAGAGTGTTTTGGGCTAATTGTACTATAGTTAGGTTAATGGGAAGATTGGTTTGATTTCCTAGAATAGTAAATGTGGACTGGCTGATTCAGGAGGAAACTGGTCTAGGATTATAGTTTTGCAAATAGATCAGTCTCCAAGGAAGGCACACTTAAAAAGTAATTAACCCCGAATCTTTTCACTTCATCCTCTCATCCCTAGGCTGGGCTGACAAAATCATTTTATGAAATAGCCATTTGAAGGGAGATTTTATAGTTGATTTAAAGCATGAATCCTAAAAGCTGCTTTATTACAGAATGATCAAGAAGATCTGCAATGTTCAGGCTGGGGAAGAACACGGGACTAGTTGGTAGACAAAAATATTTTGAATCTCCTCAAGCATATTGATATTCTTTTTTTTTTTTTTTGCAGCTACTGTACATTCCTGGCATTTTCATGTACAATATTGATCTGTAGCAACTTGACTACCTACTAGAAAGTTATTTATCCTTAAAAAAGAAATTAAAATTAAGAACACCCAACTTTATGAATTTGCTGCTGGTGTTTTCCTCCTAAGAACCACTAGTGCAAAGCATAATAAAACTGAACAGAGAAACTCAGTTGAGAGTCAAGGATCTCTTGCTTCTTGACTCTACTGCCCAACTGTGTAAACATGGGCAAATGACTCAACTGCTCTGAACTGCAAATCAGTTCTATGTGTCACTCAACAAGGGTTTGTTGGCTTGGCACAGATGAGATGTAGATGAAAGCATGCTGAATACTGTACCTACCCAAGTGGCATTTATTATCCAGTTTAATATGGACATGAACTCCCCAGAGCCTTCGCTCTAGGGTGGGAACCCCAAGTTAACTGTGGAGTTTCTCGGTTCTCTAAGCCTTGTGACAGGCACTGGCTCTGCGTGTGTGTGTGTGTGTGTGTGTGTGTGTGTGTGTGTGTGTGTGTAAGGGCGGGGGCGGGTGATGCTTCCACTCATCTTTCCCAAGCCTTGCAAAAAGGCCTTAACAAACCAGAGAAAATGCAAATAAGAGAGAAATAATAGGAATTCACCTCCCTGTAAATTAAACTCGAGAAGACATTTCTTTCCTATGTGTGCTAATCATTAAGACCCTGAAGGCTGTCTCCATAGTTCCAGTGATAAAATACTTTGATGTTAAATTACTGAATGACACCATAACTCAGAGAACAGAGCAGGAAGAGAAGTAAAGAAAATGCGTATGTTGACTCATCAGCAAGGAATGGAAGGAAATAAAGTATATATTAATGTATAATGGCTTTTTTTTTAGCAAATTAAATTTTGCAGAAATGTGCTTAAGCATGTGGCATTGCTTAAGGGCTAGCCCCATTAGGAGAGGCAATCAGTCTTTTGTTTGCACACCATGTGTGGCAGCACAGGGAGAGAAATAGACATTTATTTTCTGAGGAACATATGATGGCTGTATTGGAACATTAATACATCTTTTAAGTCTTTTGGCTAGAAAACAAAACAATAGTAGGCACCATCTACATTGAATCTAAGGACAAGGTTGAGAAAATGATGCCTTCTAGAAAGAAAACATCAAGTGAAAATATGTCTAGGTTATCACAAACCGTGTTGCTATAGGCATTATTGTTGCCATGTGGGTGGATATTAAGAGGGGACAAGATAAAATTACAGCTGATACTGCATTTTTATGTTACTTTGAAAGAGTTGCAGCAGGAGGAAGCCTAACCAAATACTGTATTAACCTTCATTTCACATGCTAAGGAAGTACAGATAAAGAATCTGGGGGGGGGGTTCTGAACTTAAGCATTTTATTGGCTGATACTTTACACATATATCTTGTATCTTGTTTACACTGTTAAAAACAAGACAACAGACCCCAAATGGAGTTGCTTGTGCTGAGCCTCACTTCACCAAACTGAGACTGAATTACAGTTACCACTCTTTCAGAAATGGAATCTTTAACCAGTCATCAGCAATCACCTAATCAGCACTAATTAGGTACTCTGCCTGGTAGAACCCTGCCACCCACTGAAGGGAAGTAACCTTGCAATAACCAATACATACCCTAACTGATTTGGCTCAGTGGATAGAGTGTTGGCCTACGTACTGAAAGGTGCCAGGTTCAATTCCAGTCAAGGGCATGTACCTGAGTTGTGGACACATCCCCAGTAGAAGGTGTGCTAGGAGGCAGCTGATCAATGCTCCTAACTCTCTATGCCTCTCCCTTCCTCTCTGTAAAAAAATCAATAAAATATATTAAAAATAAATAACCAACACATGCCTTTTGCTTAGTATAACTGCCTTGT
The DNA here is from genome assembly GCA_004026665.1 of Murina feae. Classification (NCBI taxonomy): domain Eukaryota; kingdom Metazoa; phylum Chordata; class Mammalia; order Chiroptera; family Vespertilionidae; genus Murina; species Murina feae. The sequence continues at coordinate 422 of PVJC01037504.1, read as the reverse complement.
CTGTCCCCTTGTGCCTATAAAATTCTTTCATTTTGTACAGCTTCTGGGAGCTCCTCTCTATCTGTTAGATTGGATACTGATCGACTTGCATCAATTTTTGCTCAAACTCTTTTATTTTACTTTTTTATTGAATTTATTGGGGTGACATCTAAACTAATAAAAGTGAAATATTAAAATTAACCGTTTCTCCGAGACAGGGTAAGCCACGCCCACCAGCCAATCGGAGCGGCTGTATGCAAATTAGCCCAGCCAACATGGCGGCCGCCACTCCCGGACCTGAGTAAACAGCCCTTTCCATTGCGGCAGGAGGGAAAGTGAAGCTGCGCCCCTCAGCTCAGCTCTGATTAAACTGCCTCTAGCGAAACACAGCTTTTTGAAACATTGTAACAATCATAGAATCCTCCGGAGCTGAAGGAGAGAGC